>PPHD01003311.1:0-28870 GCA_002909625.1 Bambusicola thoracicus | reverse complement strand
CCCCCCCCCCCAACCCCGCTGCAGGTGCTGCTCTCACAGCTTCTGCTTTATGTTGGGGAACTGCCGAGCTCTGTGTGTTAACAAAGCACCGCTCCCTCGGGGATAAACGTTGCGAAACTGAACCCCTCTGTGGCAGCCTGAACCCTTCTGTGGCAGCCTGAACCCTTCTGTGGCAGCCTGAACCGGGCGCTTTACTCAACAGAAAGCCCTTCAAGCTGCTGTCTGTGACAGTGTTACCCTGCTGTGGAGCACTGTCACTGCCTGTCCCGTCTGGGTGCTTTTTCCCTCCTCCTCCCTCAGAATAAGGTGAAGGTGAAGGTGAAGGCCTTTCCCTTTCTGCCCGGCGGTGACAACGCGGCCCTCTCATGTAGCGCTCAGCCCGGCTCCCACCGCCACTGCTGGGGGTTGGGTGCTGCTCCTCCTTTTTAATGCCCACAGGCAAAGGCAGAGGTCTGTGGCCCCTATTGGTGCTCAGCATGGAGCACTCTGTGCTTTTCAGTGTATCCATCCTCCCTCTAAACGGAGAATCCTTATTGTCTTTGTGGCACGGATTGGTGTCAGCTCGGCTGTCCGCCTTTCAGCTGTGGGGTTCTGTCTATTCCCAGTCTGATATGGGATCTCGGTTTGAAGTTCTTGCTTTCTCTCTGATGACCGTTATTTGTCTCTGGCTGAGGGGGTCACGCAGGTTTCTGGGTGTCCCCCTGTTAAATACATTCCCAAGGCAGGTAGGTCAGCCTTCACACCGCCACATCTCTCCCACCCACACCGCTGCCCCTGCAGCACTGCTGTGTGGCAATAGGGCAGTGGCTGAGCACTGCTGTGAGGTTCTTCCCATTTCCACCTTCAGTTTTTTACAATACAGATACTTCTGTGTACACCAAACCACGGCCCCAGCGATCCCAGCAGCAGCGCTACCCCCAATCAGCTCAATATTTCTCAGCCCTAAAGGGGCTGTATGAAGGGGACAGACTCTTCAGCAGGGTCTGTTGGGATGGGATGGCGGAAAATGGTTTCAAACTGAAAGAGTGGAGGTTTGGATTGGATATAGGGAAGTTTTAACACCACAGGCAGTGAGGCAGTGGCACGGATTGCCCGGAGAGGCGATGGTGCCCCATCCCTGCACACAGCCGAGGTCAGGGGATGGGCTGTGAGCACTGCTGGAGCTGTGGGTGTCCCTGCTCAGTGCAGGGCTGGGGCCAGATGGCCTTTAGGGTCCCTTCCAACTCCAACCGTCCCGTGATTCCTCCTAACTGAGCTTATATCAGTTTCCATGGCAACAGGAGGATAATACCAGCAGCACGAAAACACGCGGATTTAACTGCATTCGCTGCCGTGTAAACACGTTCATTACCAAAGGAAGGGCCCATTTGTGATGGGAGGAATCCGGAACAAAACCCATCGCTGCTGTGCTGTGGTGCACGCAGCCCTCAGAGCCCGCCGCGCTGTGCCGGGAGATGCATGAGGAGAATTCCGGCCGCGTTTGCAGCGGGGCCGTTCATTTCTGGAGGGTGAATCGTCTTTTGATGCTGATGTGTTCACGAGAACCGGGCGTGGGTTAAAACCGACGAGTGATGTGTGAGGTGCTGTCTGGGGCGCGGGGCGTTGAGCGGGAGGGGGAGGAGTGGAGCGCGGGCGGAGCGCGGCGGGCACTGCCGGCCCTCACAGCGAGCGCCGCTCCCGCCCCGCCCCGCCCCGCCCCGCGCCGCCCGGTCACGTCCCTCACGTCTCAGTGCGGCGGCCGCCGGCGCGCGCCCTGCCGGGCAGACTGGCAGCGCCGCACGTCAGCGCGGTGCGGTCACGCGGTGCCGCGGCGTAGCGGGCTCAGCCCGGGCCCAACCCCCCCTTCTGTGAGTGCAGAATCACGGAGCGGCTCCGGTTGAAGGAGACCTTACAAATCACCGAGCTCCGCCCCGCGCCGTGGGCTGGGTGCCCCCCACAGCCAACCCACGGCCTCGGGCACCTCCGGGGAGGGACAGCACAGCTCTGCGCGGTGCCACGGCCTCACGGCTCTGAGCACAGCACGACGTGCCCCTCTGCTGGTGCGGCGCAGGGACCTTTGAGCCCCAGCGCTCACTGCTGCCTCAAGTCCTGCATCTCATCCATCAGAACCCCACACCTTTCACAGCGCTGCTCGCAGCCCGTTGTCAGTCCGTGTGCTATCAGGGATTGCCCCAATGCAGGCACAGCACTCTGTGCTATGTCGTGTTAAACCTCATTCGGTTCCCTTGGGCCCACTTTTTGAGCCAGATCCCCCCCGGATGCCATCATCCCTTCCACTCAGCTCAGTGCCATCGAACCGCAGAGTGTGCGCCCCATCCCAGAGTCACTGTCAAGGATAAAGATGTTGGGTGAGGGGCACTGATCCCAAGATGTACCCCTGGGGGTCTTTGCTCATCGCTGTCCTCCACCCATAGAGCCACTGACCACAACCTCCGGTTGCGTCCATCCAACCGATTCCTTGTCGCCAAATACTCCAGCCATCAAACCCGTCTCTCTTCAGTTTAGAGATAAGGATGTGGCGCAGGACCATGTCAAAGGCACAGGTCCAGGTAGACAGCAGCGCTTGCCCATCCTTTGTCCACCAGTGCCATCACCCCATCACAGAAGGCCACCAGGTGGATCAGGCGCGCTCTGCCCTTGGTGCAACACAAGCAGTGGATGGCAGGAGCCATTCCTTCCTGGGGCTGAAGGTTGCTGTGTTCACTGCTGACCGCTGCCATCCGTTCACAAAGCGTGCTGCTGCTTGATGGAGCTGCTGGCCTCATGAAGGCATGACATTTTGTACACCTTCTCCTTGCTGTTCTGTTACTGCTTTAAAAAAAATAAATATCTATCAAGAGCATTTTATGCCCCGTATCATACAGACGACATTGGGAAAAACAAGCCATTCTGAAATGGGGACATCCAACTCTATGTCAGAGATGCAGCTTCAGACTTTGATTTACCGGCCCCAAACTTGCGATAGTGCAGAAACTAAAAAGATAGGCACCTTTTTATATTGTTATGGCAGTCAGCACCTCGGCCATCTGCAGTGCCAGACACCTGGAGTCGGGTAAGCCCATTAACAATCATACATTCAGTGCTCACTTTTCTAGACAAGAAGTCTGTGCCAACCAGGCTGGGACAGTCTGGTCCTGAAATAGAGCTGTAAAATGGCATTGTTCCTGGTGAGCTACAGTTCCCAAAGTATTCTTTAGTAACAAACATCCCAATCAATTGCACTTAAATTATCAAATTTTATACATCTAAGCTTTTACGTTTGTTTGGGCCAGGATTTGTGATGCATGTGCCAGGATTTTGCATCCAGGTGTCCCGAGTAGTCCAAGAGCTTCCTCTACCAATGTCTTGTAACAGAAATCCCAGGCTTAGAAACTAGTTCTTTCTAAAATAGTCTGTAACTTCAGCTGTAGTGCAAGTTCTGCCTGTTTGGATAATAATTGTCCCAACATATATCAACTAATTTTTGTCTTATATCTTAGGGAACCCTCTTGAGCTGCATCATGGGAGCAGTGGTAGTTGATGATGGTCCGTCTGGCATCAAAGCTCCCGATGGAGGCTGGGGCTGGGCTGTCCTTTTCGGCTGTTTTATCATCACAGGATTCTCCTACGCCTTTCCAAAGGCAGTCAGTGTCTTCTTCAAAGAACTCATCCGGGAATTTGGCATTGGATACAGTGACACCGCATGGATTTCCTCCATTCTGTTGGCCATGCTTTATGGAACAGGTAGGTCTCTTGGTTTTGAACCAGCATTGCATCATACAGCGATGTCTGTAAATCATCCTGACATTTACAGTGTGAATCATGGTTGCTTATGTACATGATTGCTCATGTACAAGTAAGGCATTCCAAAAATTTTTATGCGTGTAAATGCAGGAATTAGTTAAGAATATACAATTTGCATATAAAATTAAACCTCTGTCACTCAGTAGATGTTACAGATGATGGAAAATTGCATGGCGGTACAAAGGAACGGAATATCTGACTGCAAAGGAAAGAATATCCTCTGGGATTGGCCTCGTAGCATAGACAAAGCACGGAAAGAAATGTGAAATGGAAAGAAATGTGAACTGACATGAAACCATTGGTAACAACTGGTTTAGCTTTGCAACTGTAACTTACTCTCCTTGCCTAGGTCCGCTCTGTAGTGTGTGCGTCAATCGCTTTGGCTGTCGCCCGGTCATGCTGGTAGGTGGCCTTTTTGCCTCCATGGGGATGGTGATAGCCTCCTTCTGCACGAGCATCGTTCAGATCTATCTCACCGCAGGGGTGATCACCGGTAAGCAGCACGTGTGGCTGGAATGGGTTCGGCCCATGTCCTGGCTGTAGGCTGATGTTTCATACTACTGACCTATCTAAATGATCAGGATCATCCCAACAGGCTTTTATTAAGACAGCAGATAAAGTCAGAATGATTTTATGTATTCATTCACCTATTTATTTATCACAAATGGCATCTTTTTCTGGTATGTTTAACGGCCACTGCTGTTATCAGTGAAGTGTAAAGATAATACTGAAGCGGGGTTCTCTTACACCTGTTACCATGGAGCTCTTCTGTTCATCTGCAGTAAAACTAATCTCAAGTCATCAATCAGAAAAAATGCAATTGATTTTTTCTTTTTTTAATAGCACTATTGGAGGGCTCTATCAACTTCTCATCCCTTCTGTTACAGGTTTGGGTCTGGCACTCAACTTCCAGCCTTCGCTCATCATGTTAAACCGTTACTTTGACAAACGCCGACCCTTGGCCAACGGGCTGTCTGCTGCTGGGAGCCCAGTGTTCCTTTGTGCCCTTTCACCGCTGGGGCAGATACTGCAACACGAATATGGTTGGAGAGGAGGATTCCTTATACTGGGTGGGATGCTGCTCAACTGTTGCGCATGTGGAGCATTAATGAGACCTTTGGAGCCACCCAAAAAATCTGAAGCTACCAAAGAACCTGCTGAGAAGAAAGCAAAGAAAAAACTCCTGGATTTCAGCGTGTTTAAAGATGGTGGTTTTGTGATCTACACGCTAGCAGCATCTATCATGGTGCTTGGCCTCTTTGTTCCCCCAGTTTTTGTTGTGAGTTATGCCAAGGATTTAGGGTATCAGGACACCAAAGCAGCTTTTCTTCTGACGATTCTGGGATTTATTGATATCTTTGCTCGTCCAATTTGTGGAATGGTAGCTGGTCTCAAGTGGGTTAGACCACGCTGTGTCTACCTCTTCAGTTTTGCTATGATTTTTAATGGCTTTACAGATCTCATGGGCTCCATGTCTGTTGATTATGGTGGCCTGGTGGTCTTCTGCATTTTCTTTGGCATTTCTTACGGAATGGTAGGTGCTCTTCAGTTCGAAGTTCTCATGGCTATTGTTGGCACTCAGAAGTTTTCCAGTGCTATTGGCTTGGTGCTCCTGGCAGAAGCGATGGCAGTTCTAATCGGTCCACCTTCAGCAGGTCAGTATTCTATTTCAGAATTCAAAACCACTGACATTGCAGGGAAAAAAAGACAAACCGAGTCGCTCACAATGTGCATGCTGTCCTTTTGTTGCACATGCTTACACGACTTTGTGCAGTTAGAATCAGAAATAGCCCAAAACAGGGAAGGATGTTTTGTCCTCTTGTATCTGTTTCCAAGGACTGGTTGAGCTGCCATTTGGAGGTGCTGCTCCTTTTGCAATGAAAGCCTGAAGAGCATCTCCTGTTAAATAGCGTTGTGTGAGTTTCACACACAGTAAATGTGATCAAATTCAAACCTCTTTGGAGTAGGAATTCAGATTGAATCCCGTCAGTTTTATTTGGAAGGTAGTAGGACAGATTCTCTGTATACATGGTAGGTTTGAAGGAAAGAAAACTTTGCAAGAGAAGGAAAAAAAAAATAACCACCTTGACAAGAAAGGCTCTAAAGCATCAGGATTGTTCCAGGGAAGGCAGACTGATAGCGCTGCATATATCTTGTAACCCCAAAGTATGAAAACACTGCAAAATATTCAGATTCCTAAATTTGTAATGGCAAGTTCATTAACAAAATGCATAGATTTAACAGGCTGCACCAAAAGAACCCCAACAGACCATCCTGCTGGTTCACAGTTTGATGTGAAGTACACAGCAGTTGCCTCATCTCTTGCTTCTGAAGGCTGCGCTGCTTTCATTGCAGTTGAGCTCCTGTCAGTGCGTGCATGGGAGGACATGTTCTAGGATGTGAAGTGCTTTCAGTCAATGCTAAGCTGAAGTGAAAGAATGGAAATACTTTGGTGTAAACTTATTTTACCTACAATATTGTCTTTTTTAGGTAAACTCCTGGATCTAACACGGAGGTACATGTTTGTCTTTATCATTGCTGGAATTGAAGTTACCACCTCAGCGCTGGTACTGGCCTTGGGAAATTTCTTCTGCATTAAGAAAAAACCAGCAGAACCACACACAAAAGAAGCAGCGGCAGAAAGGGAGGAATTAAACAAATCTGAAGACAAAACTCCCGAGGATACCAAGGTGGACTCCATTGAGGTGGAGCAGTTCCTAAAAGATGAGCCCGAAAAAAACGGCGAGGTCGTAACTAACCCAGAAACCTGTGTGTGAGCACGGCACAAAGCCCACACAGCGTTTAGAAGGGGGTCAAACAGAATTTCAACACTATTTATTTTAGGAATAGAACTAGCTTAGGGCTGGGCCGTCTGCTTTATTAACTGGAGGCCGGTCAGCTCATCAGGTCTCTCTGGAAGCTGATTTACTCAGACAACCTTTTATCAGAAAATTAGCTTTATCAGTGAAAGGTGAAACATTGTGGTTATACTTTTTATGTAAACAAAAAAGCTTTTCTGAACACAAGTAGAGTCTTGCCATGCATCACCAGAAACTGCTCACTTGGCAGAGATAGAAGAAGGATATATTACGTGTATGTTTTCAGATAATACGGGTGAAATTGCTGTGTCGTGTGGCTCAATGTAATTTCCCTTTCTGTGCTTTTTGGGAAGGGGAAAGAGTTTGAGATGGAGAAAAATCTCAGGAACTTAAAGGTCTCCATTAGGTCTTTGAATTTCTTACTTTTTTTAGACTTTCAGATTAATTGGCTCAGCCCTAGTATAATTTTGATAATACCTGTTACTTTGGTTTATGCAAATGTATTTCTATGAGTTTTGTCTAAACCTGTAGTCTTTGTAATTGTCATCTGGAAACACTGTACACAGAAAGGCACATCGCAGGCACTGTCCTCAGCAGATCACACAAGCCCTGTTCCTAGGGAATGCTAAAAGGAAAATAAAATGGGTAGTCTTGATCCCAACAGACAATAAGCAAAGTTCATCTCCGTTCATATACACTGCTCTCAGTACAGTTTCCCTGCAACACTGAAAAATATTACAGGCGTCATCCAGAAGATGGACAGGAGGCTTAGTAGAATCTTCTGAAAGTGTATCTGTTTTGTATATACATCTTAATTGTCCAGATTGCATCTATCAGACATGGGGCTACAGCGCAACTTAGGGGGAAGGTTGGGACTACTTTGAAACATGTTACTGTTACATCTTTAATATACAATGTCAGCAAGGCAGGAAAAACTCGATGGATTTCTTCCTTTAACATTTAACTTACTCCACTTCCGTCTGCTTTATTAATCTATAGAAGTTCAGAGGGCCATTCTGGTTGCTTAAGATGATGGAACTGCTGATCACATTTGTGACAGCACTAAATGAGAGCTCATCAAGCGCTGGGCCTGCTCTGCTACCTGTTTACTATACAAAGGCTCTGTGTAGTCCTTACATCGTGTCTGACGTCAAATGAGGGAAGGGGAAGTAACACAAACAGATCTGACAAGGCAGGGGTTGGAGAAATGCACAGCTGGAGAAATGCAGAAAGGGAAAAGATTCACTGTGAGGACCTTGAATAGGAAAGGAAGGTAAAAGGAAAGCATTCTCTATTACATGTATAAAAAAATATATTGTCTATTCTACATTTTTTTCCCCCACAAACATATTGAAAATACATAATATTTTCTATAAAATGATGCTATTTCAACCCAGTTCCCAGATACGTGTATAAAAAGCCCTGTGGGATTTATGAGTGCAGTAAGAATCTCCAAAATAGGCTTAATTGTAATGGATTCTATTTTCTTCTCAGTGGGGATTCTTAGGCAGTATACGGAAGAAATATCATGAGTTGTCCCACATGTGATCATTTTAGCAGATACAGTAGAACCAAGGAAGGGCCAAAACCACAACCCATGGCATTATTTTGGATACCAGCTTCCACTCCGCTAATTCCTTCACAATGATTTTGCATTGTTAGGACAAACCTTAGGAACACCATTTTATTTTTTGGTAGTGATTTTAAACAGAAATGGATGCTGCACTCAATAAAATGTTTATTTTTTATATTGGATATAGTGCAGTCCTCTTTCCTTTTCTCTCCCCTGCCTTGACTTCCTTTGAAGGAACCCTCCACCTGTGTCAGATGTTCTGCCTGGACAACCATGTCTCAGTGTTAGGCTGTGCTGGGGCTTCTGCCCAACTGCTTCTACAGCCATAGCAAAATAGGCCTTCACATTCAGCTCCTCCTAACCCCAGATGTAAAAAAAAAGCCCCCCCAAACCACCCAGCTAACATCTACTACATACTAGAAGGGAAGGATTATATCTGAACCCTTTAGCAAGATTAGCCTGCTTTTTATGAACCTCACTGTGCTTATTGCAAACTCACAAGGAATTGCCTTCAAACTCCGTCAGGTCTTTTGGTACAGTATTGCTTTAATCTCAGCGCTGTTGAGATGGAAACCCCTGAATCCCCAACACCCCTTAGTGCTCTTGTATTTGGAAGAAATAGGCAGCCAGTCCCAGAATGGCTGGAGAGAGAACTGTTTGGGTGCAGGGGCAGTAGTGCTGCACAACAGAGATGTGGATGAAACCTTTGTTCAGCCTTCACCTCCTTAGCATTCTGTGGCTTGGGTGGAAGACGGGTAGCTACACATCGGAATAACCACGTGTCTCAAAGGCAATGCTGTCATTTGCTCTTCATCACACATTGCTGGAACATATGTAACTGCAGTCAGAAATCCAGGTGCAATATATCCAAGTATAGTAATAAAAAGCAACTGAAAGATTGCTTTTGTAGATTATTTCTCCAAAACTGATGAGTCTCTTAGCATACAGGCTAGCGTAATTCTGAAGTTGTTTGGGCCTTTGAGCATTCTATAAATTGAGATGATATGAAGGACTGAACAGATTGTTAATATTTAAGCCCAACAAAACAGGTGTGAGGTGATGTAAAATCATCCTCTAACCCAACATCTCACACAGGTAGTTCCCAGTGCACTCATGTATGCGCCTCAGTTCTCTCCCAAGAAAAGCTTACATTTGGTAGAAAGCCCCAAGCAGAATGTGCAGGAGCATGCAAACATTACATGTGACAATGCTAAGTACTGATTCGTGCACATCCCTCTGTCTGCCTACTGCAGGTCTCTTTGGGATTACAGGAGTACACTTTGGTTTTGTGCAACAAGATGATTTGTTTCCTGTTAATGCACTTTAATGTTACGTGTACGTTTATACCTGGATTTGTTTGATGCTTTTTTAGTCAACTGTTGCAAAAATAGTGAATAAATATTTATTTGGTTATCAAAAGCTGTGGATGTGAGAAAATAAGATTAGAAAGAAAAACAGTACCACTCAGATTTGGTGACTGGGTTCTGTTTAAATGTGCTCACAGGGCCACACAGAAGCAGTGTCAATGAGTTGTCTTGATCCCTGTGATGCCCTTTACCACACGTGGATCTTGAAAGCTTCAAAGAAAACATTAAGAATGTACTTGTGTTTTCTGGGCACCTGGCTGAGACCGCCTTCTCAAAGTGCATTCCCAAGGCTGCACCCAAGTGAATCAAAACTACAGTCCCGTCAGAGTTGGAAGAGCTCCATTTTGCTATCTAGAAGCATGGGGATGTGGAAAGTTCACACCTCTTTTCACCTAATTCTGAGCATCTCTGCCGAGAAATCTTGGAGGAATCTCTCCAAGTTCAGCTTCAAAAGTTCCTGTGTACCTCTCCTTTGAAGATCCTAGGTCTAGTTTACTGTCTATAGATATTTATACACATCTAAGAGATTCCTAATAGGTATTAGAATAAAAGTATGATCACTTTTTAATGCTAGTTTAGTTAAAGAGGTAAGACGTAGGGTCTAATCAAATGCTTTGCTATCCCCGCTCACCACATCAAACCATGTTCTGCTGCAAGAATGAATGTTACCAGGTAGACAAAAGCGACAGACACGAATAGCACATGCTTACAGCATATCCATGGGAGGGAAAACCAGTTTTACCTTTGCCTCTGTTACTCTACCAAGTCTGAAACAAGATGGACATCCACTGTGAAGGAAAACGCCCATGACCTGAACTGCACTGCTCTCTGTCCCTGCTGCTGGACCCATAACGAGGAAATCAAACTGCTGAAGGAAGGCGATCTGCTAACATTTGAAGAGTGAACAACTCTGAAAATAGCAGAGGCATTGCAAATGAGAAGCAATGGTTTTGGAATGTATATCTTAATGGCCCTGTCAGTACTCCGGGCCCAGAGCTTGTCTTCATGCGAGTAGGAAGAAGGTGCTGAATTTATAGCTCTTAAATCTCTTTCTAGTGGCACAACCCAGGAGACTGGCAGTCCTGTGTTTGAGACAGCATGGAAAGTTAAGAGGTACACAGAGTAAAGAACTACTTACCTCTAATTACGTGCTGCTTGTTCTTGGACCAGTTTCAACACCTGCTTCACCGCCTCAGCAATATTCCAGCTGGCAAATTCCTCACTGGCCCTCGGTGAATGTACTACAAAAGTGAGGATAGCTCTTCCCCTTCTGACTCTTTGACTACTGCTGTTTCAGAATTTTAAAGGCTTTCAGCGGAAAGCCAAAGCCAATGAAGAACTGCATTTAAGTTTTAGTCTTTACACTTCTTTAATTGAAAGTCTTTTTACCCATGCAGAAAAGAAGTGCCATAAGACCTACAGCTTCACAATATCAACCTTAAAATGTTATTTCTTAGCAGTGGGAGCAGAGAAACAGCACTACACATTTTCTTCCCGGCCCATAATGTACCAATCGATTTCCAGCTCTGTTCCACCCCTCCCCCCACCAGCATCCTGAATGGCCACAGAAGACAAAAACACAGCAGACCAGGGATTAAAGCATTAGGATACAACAGATAATTGCCCCCCATCCCCCCCACCACATTCCCATTTGTTTATTATAGCTGTGTTTTGTAATGGCTGGCTCTTACTCATGTCTGACAGTGCAGAAAACTCTCCCACATAACATTAACTTCTTTACAATTGTATCATTTGTTACTTTGGCTTTTTTGTGTATTGTGCTGTTTTATGGACTGTGTATAAATAGATCATCCAATTTTCCTGCTGTCCATCTGCCTGCAGCACGTGACAGTTTCACTACAAGAACCCAAACCATACTATTTTTGCTCAGGAGAAAAACCCCACAAAGATGTGAGCAGTCAAAGCGGCTCCCCTGTGCACATACTCACGGATAGCTAACAGGATTCTGCTGTGAAACAGATTCTTACAGAGGATCAGGCTGCTGAGAGCTCTCCTGTTACAAACATACTGCATGGTACAAGTGCTTCATGCAATACAGATTCACAGTCACTGAAATGCAGGCCCTGAAAAAGCAATATTGTTTTTAATAATGAAGTGCTGCATTCTGTAATGGCAGAAACCTGCTAGCATGTCTCATTCAGTTAACTGCAGGAGCTGCGCTGCTGTAAGATTAAATCATGGTGGATTACGCTTCCTCACAACTGAATTAAACCTACATTTCTGACCATATGGCCCAGCCCTATTAAACAAACAGCAGCGTTGTTTGTACACGTGAAACGAGCAGAGTTAAAAGGAGCTGCTTTTGCCAAGTAGAATTACAAAGCCCCATAAAATAAATACTTTTTTTTATTTCGTTCTTTTACAAAGAAAAAAATATTATTGAAAAGAACACGTACAGTCCAGCCAATGAGCTGCTCACACACCCGAAATTCCACTTTAAAGGTTCTCGTTGGGAAACTCCATTTCTGTAAGCGTTGCCCCGGGCAGTTTTTTTTTTTTTTTTTTTTTTTACAGAGCAGCTGCTGCTCAGATCTGTAACATGGAGAAAGGCAGACAGGCAGGGGCTGTGCTCGGGGCAGCCCTGCTCCGCTGCAGAAGGAAGGACGAGGTGCTGCCATGCGCTGCACAGCTTCCTCCAAGGGAGCTTTCAAGTACGTTGGTGAAGCTAACGTGGAACACACAGACTACCTGAACGCCTTTACTTCAGTACCTCTGGTACAGGGTAACATTTATTTTCAGTTGATTTCAAGGTATGTGTACCACAGAGAGGTCAGGAACTTGGTAGCCATCACAATTACGTACAACTGCAGCACAGGTGATGTTTTCCACATTAAAGCACATAGTTTTAAATGAGAATAAACTAATCATACTTCCAGCCTTTAAAGGCCTATCAGTCAGAAACAGAGTACTTCCTGAAGGTGTTTGCCCTCAGATTTCCTTTTGAGAACTACATAGCAAAAGCTGGTACTACACAAGGCATTGTGGGCAGAGTTCAGTACTTCTTGTTGCTTTGCTCCTACCTCCTGTAACCAATCGAGTCTCAACAGCAGTTCTCCTTCCTGTACCTCCTCTCACTACAACATATCGCTTGATTAAATAAAGCTTTTGTAAAGATGACTTCTAGAAAAGCAGCAATACTCAAACAGAAATGTATACAGAGACAAAAGAGGTGCTCCCTGCGAGCACAGCAATGGATGTCTTTCTTCCCCCTGCATACCTCACGTGCTTCATTCTGACCCTCAGTCCTTCAGCTGACATTCTCACACTATCACCATTTCATCAAACCTTTGCAATGGACAGCGCTCTATGTACAGAAATCCATTAAAAAAAGGTTTTAAAAAGTTACATCAAGTAAACAGTAAAGAGTCATTTTAAGTAAGTTACACCAAGGAAGAATAGAAGTCACTATGAATGTATTTACACAATTGTTAAAGTACACAAATACAGTGGTAGTACAAATGAAGTGCTCTGATACTGGTTTCCAATACACAGGTTTATACAGACAGTCTAACGATGTCCCGCATGATGGAATTTAACTATTACGAAGGAGAAAAACTGCCCACAACTGAGAACAATTCTAGAAGTCTGCAATCAACTTTTAAGTATAGCACAGCAATCTAATGTTCCAGATACAGAGAGAATAAAGAGGCTGCTGCCTTTGCAAGTCCCTCTAGCAGTACATTATTAACCACAGATATTTACAAGGAAAGCACGGTGAAGTGTAAAACTGTTTGAATGGTAGTGCACATGCCTAAAATACCAAAGGTTATAGTGACTGAGGAAATAATTCTCTTATGCAAACTTATATATGGACCCAGCTCTTTAGCTTTCCCACTATACTAGCCAAAACACACTGCCCCGTCAGACCCAGAGTACACACAAGCTAATACTCAATGTCCTGAAAACATCCAAAGAAAAATGAACTGTATTTAATCAGTGGATCTTTTGAGGGGGAGGGAAGAGTGAATTTGCACACGTTTTAACAATAAAAATCATTCTTCCTAAAACTTGGAAGGCCAGCACGCCTTTAACAGTTTGGGTTTTAAGCAGGGAAGAATTTCTTGCAATAAGTAACACATACCCTTGTATGTGTATTTTCATTCCTAGCATGGAACCTCTCATGACTCCTGTAACAATGGTATGAAGAGTACTTCTGGTACTGTTTCAAGCACTACTTGGACAAAATACCTATTTTTGCATTATGAGACTGTTTACAGTGGCAATAATATAAAGCATTTCCCATATTTAATAAGGACATTTGCTAACAACACCTGCGACAGTATTTCGGACAACCAAAGCGAGCCATCCATTCCTAGCTAATGATTCTAGAAATACTCAGGTTGAATACAGTTTGGAATTCAATATGGTACACACCTGAGTTTTAAAAACCCTCAGGATTTCACAGCAGGAACGCTTTAATTCCTGGTTTTTTTTGAGCCTTGGCATGAAACAGAAGGTGTGAATCAAAAGTGTGGCTGGTTTCTGTTGGAACACACAGATGCTATATGCGACATCCATTCACCGAGGTGGCAGCATGCATTGTCCACTTGCAATACCCACCAACCTAACCCACCCCAGAGCGCAGGAAACAAAATGGTACCAATAGAAACAGGATTTGAAACCATCCATTTAAACTCCAGTGTCTTTCACTTCGTTCTTCATATTCTTAAACAAAAGAAAACGATTTTCACCATTTCTCCTACACTGAGGCTCTCCCGTGGAGTCTTCTGTTCTCTTTTATGCAAAAGAACATTAAGAATTCCTTTGTGTTACACGGGGAGGTAAATGGTAAGTGCGAATGAAGACATTGAACAGTAAAGTAAAACTCTTAACAGCTTTAAAAACTGTGAGAAAACCTTCTCAGTCAGGATGAGACAATACAAAGAAGTGAACGGTTTGAATACAATCAGAGGACTTTGATTCATTTACATGCTCCCTGCCAACTCATGTTTTTAAACAAATTTCAAGTCATTGTCTTTAGTTTAGGATTGCTTGTATTCTACATTTTTAAATCAGAGAAAAGCAAGAGTTCTTTACAGAGAATTAAGCCAATAATTTTAGCAAAATGATACAAAAAACTTTCTTAAACCAAGTAAAAGATTTATAGTTACAGTGGAATAATAAAAAGGGGGTAAAGTCTGCCGCCTGTGGAGGGAAAACTGAAATGGCCATCCAGTAACAGACGGTCAACTCTGTAAACCATCTTTCTTCTCCAGCCCTGTTACCACAGGGTTCTCTTAAGGTCACTGGGTTTCTGGCAAGTGTCCTGTAATGGCAGCTGCTGGAGTCTGTCCATGTTCCTCCAAGTGCCTTTTAAGTCACATGGAGAACTCCAGTCGTATTGTTTCCACTCTAGTTCAGGGTATTTTTGCTAGTAAAGCCATTGATAACATAGGAGATCAGCCATGCATTATCTGCCCTCCATGGCAAAATAAATTTTCATCGGTGCACAGTGGACTGGAGAACACCGGTAGTTACCCGAGCAGGAATCTACCAAAGCCAAAAACAAGACAACATCAGCACAAATCCTTCCAGTTAACACAAGAGCGGCTCTCAATGTATTCTCAAATCATTTGGTGTGAAAAGTGAGAATGTGAATTAGTAATCCAGTGAGCTACATGGTGTTTTGCACCCACCTTTAGCTACACGAAGTCCCCTGTATTTTCCTCCTTTGTTAGAAGTTAACATGGAAAAGTTACCTTTCCAGCCAGGAGATGTTTAGAAGATAAGTAAACAGAACATAAGCATGCACAGAAGAAAGACCAAGCCAGATGAAATCTCTACCGATGTGCAGAAATAGACTAAATGAATAATAAAGCTTGGAAAAAAATCCCAGAGGGTAAAAAAAGAGTATATATACATATATATATTCTCAATAGCTTTTCATTTGTCGTTGAGCATTGTGTTAACTCACTGCACAGATTACTTCAGCTTGACCTATTTCAGTAACAGTGCAATATTATTTCAATAACACTTGTGCTGTGAAAGTGAAAAGCAACCACACATCACTGCAATTTAAGAAGCAAGACATATCTAAATAGCTGAATCATTAATCACTATTATTTTAAGTTGTAAGCAGCTGCAAATAGTAACACATACAGTGAAGGCCAAACAATGCAGACACAGCCCTAAGCAGAACAGGACCTGGACTCCTCCCACACAGGTCTTTTCAACACAAAGCTGAATGTTTACTTTTTTTTTTTTCCCCTTGGAACAAATTATTTTCCAAACAAGCTCCGATAATCAGAATTCAAAGCGTTACACTGCAATTTACAGTTGGATCTTTCAGTGTTGAAACAGCTAAAGAAGCAGTCTGTGCACAGTCAGCCAAGCACACAAAGCAGGAGGAAAAAACAGAAGAGAACAGCAGGATTCTTCGGCAACTAGAGATACAGGATTAGTGCAAGCTTTGGCCTTAGAAAGGAAGTGAGGCAGCAGATGGAGTCAGACAACAGAATTTACCAAGGAACAGAAAAATCTCATGGCCTTTTTTTGTTTTTCAACAAGAAGCAAAGCAAAGAAGAAGGTCTTGAAACACTTAGGAAAGCCTTCTGCTATCAAAGTTCAGATTCTAACTGAAACTTGTTATTTCTGCGATGAGATCTGTTATTGCCAAAAGCAGAATGGACTACAAAGCTGAAAGTTGCACACAGCGAGGCAGAAACTTCAACTATGCTGAACAGTGGAAAGGAGTTCTAAGTACCCAAATCCGAGTCTGCCTGCCCCTGAGATGCTCAAGTTTCAAATGATTCTCATTAGTATCTGAACATTTTTTAAAGTGTCAGCTCTTAAGGAATGGAGAAGAATATAAGGCATTGATACTTCTGTAGCAGAACATTCCATTAATGACGAGACATAATCTTTGAGTAATACAGTTAATTGATTCTTCACACAAGCATTTTGCTTTTACAGTTCTGAAGCTGATGTGTTTTTGAATAGATGGCACACTGCTGCACGAATGTTCCTGGAAAGACACATGATTCTAAACCATCTCCATTTCAGAGCCGATTACTTTAGTGCTGATGCTTGAGTGATTTTATGGACCCTTCAAGCCACTATTTTCGTCAATTCTGCTAAAAAAAATCCAAATGGAACAGCAGCAGTAATTCAACTTTTGGAAGGACATTTACCTTTAGGGAAAAAACAATGCTGCATCAAGCATCTGACTGGAAGGCACAGTGCAGCTATGAGATGCGAGAAGAAGCAAAGACCGATGTTTCCAAATGCTTTTCCCCACCCCAGCCAAAGCTTTGGTGTCTAAGGAGAAGGACTCACCCTGTGCTGCCTTCCAACGAAAGGAGACGAGCAGCTACTTGCCATGGTGTTCGAAAGGAATGCTATTCTGAGGTAGGGGAAAAGACAGCAATTTGTAACAGTTCCACTGCCCCAGTATATAAAGATGTCTACAAATATCCAACCTAAATTGGCAGTTGCAAATGTATCTTTTGAAGGGCTCCGATTTCAGATTTCTATCAGACATTTCTACCATATTAAGAGATATGTACAAGGAACCAATCATTCGTCTTCAGAGAAAGCAGATATGATCAGAAGAACAACACAGAGTACGATGCCTACTAAGATACGTATATAGAGAAAGATTTGCTCGTAAGGAGATGGAAATTGCAAGGGTTTTGGAAGAACGTTGCCTCTTCCCAGTGAAGTGGCACAGCACTTCAGTTTCTTGATGCCAGTGTTGGCTATGGTTTTCTAAAAACCCCTATTTTCAAAGAGACCTGTTCAAACATTTCTTTGTGCAGCACTCCAATCTCTTCTTCCAGATAGGGAGAGATACCTCTGTTACCAGCAGGAATTATAACAGCTTTGACTGTCAGGTGCTGAACATGCCACAATCAGGAGAAAAAAATACAATAATATTGAGCAACTTACTGTGCACTATGAGCAGTTCAACTGAAGCAGGCTTTTACAGGACCGAACCTCTTGTGAATGGAAATGAAGGCTACTCACCTGCAGCTACACTCTTGGGATGATCACTGCATACTCACGCTTTTGTGATGCAGTCTGTGCAGCCTGGACTGACAGAACTGATTCAAAGCAGTGTTTATAGGAATCTTCGTGCCTTCTTCACTGAGGTTTGTTTTTTTTAATGTTTAAAAACTGACTACATATAGGAGACTTAGCGAACAACTCATCCATACAGCTTAAGAGTACAAGAACCTTTAAGCAGCTGGTGCAACCTTCTGCCCTGCTCCTATCACAACACTGCACTGAGATGAGTAATTTAGGTTTGCTTAAGCTCTGAATATGCCACCTGGAAAGGAATCCAGCTCTTTCTCACAAATACAAAGGGAGCAGATGATTCTCTACATCTTTTAGAAGCAGTCTCAGTGGCTGTCTTTGCTTAGACCTCTGCATCACTCTTCTCCAAACATGAGTATTTTAACTCTGAGCAAAAGGAGCTTTATGTATATTTTCTGCATAAACTGAAGTTAGAACAATAACTACTGTTGCCAAAATTCTGCTTCAACTAAATCAAGGTGATCTCTCATCTTTCAGACAAACTAAAAAGACCAGTGTGAAATCTCACTATGCATTATGTTCTCCCAAGCACAATTTTCACAGTTCTCCTGTTACTTCCAGTTTCTCAGCAGTTCAAGATACTGAAAACTGAGCTAGACAACATTCCAGTACCCATCTCATTAATGACATGAAAAAACTTCCTTATTCCTGTTCATTACTGCATCATATACATATTCAAGGATGAAATTACACCCTTCCATTATGACATCACACTGACCTTCGCAGCACCGAACTGCAGCCTCCTCAGTCATTACCTATCACAGATACAGTTTCCATATACGAGACAATGGGCTCCACTTCCTGATTATGATCAGACTTTGGAGTCCTGCCTTACATATTTATGTGACTGCCCAGCAATCACCACCATTTATCACCATCAAACCACCTTGAAAACCTGCAGTTCTTAACTACTACATTCACTCTCTGCCATCAATAAAGTACAAATAACATATGTTGCAGAATTTCTCATTTCACTGGAAACATTAAGTTTCACAAACCCTTTTTTGGAGACACACTAGTTGTTATTTGAACAAACTCCTCTTACCTAGTGCTACAAAGTGCTAGTAGTTTTACAGGGGATGATCGAGGTACAATGCCTTGGAGGTGGGAATGTCTATGGCCCACTTTGCTATCCTTACCAACCATTGGTTTTCCATGAGTGTCAATGCAATGAAAGTTTGGTTTGCAACACCTATATTCCCAACCTTTGTTTTCAGTTTCAGCCCAAACTGATTTAAAACTGCTTGAAAAAACAAGTAGTATAGATAAAAACATGCAGTCATCTCTAACACCACCACTTCATTGAGTAACACTAACATATCTGAAAACATGCATGGATAAGTAGTTGCTGTTCTTTACTGTTTTTCTGATAAGACATGGAATACTTTTTTTTTTTTTTTAATATTCTTTTCACCTACTCAAAATTGTCCTTAGCAGCCTTGCCATGCAAGCTGGATACTTAAGTTATATTCTGGTTCAGCCACCACTGATTAACATTCTGCTATTCAGCCACCACTAATGGTCAGCAGCTGTTCAGTGCCTTGGTAAGAACTAAGGGAAAATGACAGGTGATGTAAGATTAATTTAACAAAGCCAGAGAAGAACCAGACTAGGCTGCTATTGTAAAGAAGTCAAATTCCATACTTGGAGTGATTCCATGCTTGGAGCAGAGTGCTCAAGGGTGGGTACAGAGATATGCAATCATGCCACAAATTATATAGCTGGCAATTTAAAGATCACGCAAAAAAACCCCATCCATATTCCTACACAATTTCAAGAGTGTGCTTATTAGGCAGAATCAAAATCCACAACGTTTAGAAAAAAATGCAATGTATACACTGAGCTTCAAGGCAGTAATACAGAAAAAAACCTTTAAGATACATTCAGACTAATCAAGTTTAATCACCTATCACAGCCAAGTAACATAATTACACTTATGTCTGTTACACCCTTGCCTGACTGGCAACAAAGTATCTGAGATTTGCTTAGAATGTTAGAGACATTCATAGTTTACTAGGAAACCATCTTTACATTTGAGCAAGTATTCAGGATCATGACCTCATAGAATAGCCAAGGTCAGAAGGGACCTCTAGAGATCATCTAGGCCAATTACACAGCCCAGAGCACAGTCAGCTGGAGCAGGCTGCTCAGGACATGCTGCAATTGGGATTTGAATATTTCTAAAGACACACTCCACAACCTCTTAGATGAACCTGTTCCAGTGCTTGAGCACTGTCATAGTGAAGGGTTGTTTTCTTTTTCTTTTTTTTTTTTTTTTAAACGTTTAAGTGGAATTTCATTTTACTCTGTCCCCACTGCCTCTTATCTGTTCACCAGAGTACACCAAGAAGGGTCAGGCTGCACCTTCTCTACATGGACTTACGAGGTTTTTATGCATATTTGATGTTTATGTACCCTGAGCCTTTTCTTCTCTAAGTGAATCCAGTGCTCTCAGACTCTGCTCCTATTTTAGGTGATTCCTTACTCATCTTTTTGGCCCTTCACTGACCTTGCTCCTCCACAATGCCAACCTCTCCTGTGCTGAGGAGCCCAAAACTGCAGTGGTGCTTCCAAAACTCCAGATCTGTATTTTGCCGCGCTCTATCCAGGAATAACCAGAACCTACATATGCACTGTTCTGCCCTCTTAGTTTTGGTACTTCTTTTAAAAAGAAATCCCTGCCTTAAAACACTTCAAAGTGACCACTTTTGGTGGTAAGAATTGTACTTCAGTGAGTAACTTATACTGGCAAGACTTGCCAAAGACAACAAAGCCCTACCTTGTGAACTATTTTCACCCAGTCATTTCTGCTTCGGCATTGTTCACTCCTTGCACAAGCACTAACGTTTGTGCAACTACATTGTTCAGCTCTCTGTTCAGTTGAAAACTAACCCCAAAAACCCCACTCCACTTTTGTTACAGCACAATTGGTTTTCCAGTCCAATTCAGCCTCTATGTGCCCAAATGAGGAAGCATATTACTGCACACCTAATTCAAGCAACCAAGTCATCCAGACGAGATGATTTCCAGAGGTCCCTTCCAGCCCTTCTGTGATTCTGTTATCTTAATATTATCTGCACTACCACCCAAGGATCTGAAACTCAGAGCTATTTTTCTAGAAATCCACAGCACGACTCGAATCCAAATTACTGCCATCTTGAAGGTCAAGATCTTGAACAACAGCTAAAGCCAGGCCTGCTGCTAAAGGGATACACAGCACCATCCATACTTGGAGCCCTTTGATGTGGATATGCCTAAAAGCACTGAAATAGTTTTAGTTTCCAATTTCTCATTTGGTTTTTGGCCTGTTTCTATCCCCATTATACAGCTGACAGAAGGAAGTTCCCTTCTTTCCTAAAAGCATTTTGTAATCGATTAAAAAAAACAAAAACAAAAACAAAAACTCCTTCAATATGAGTATTCATCATCTTCACATTCTTTTTGCAACCTCATTCCATCCCATATGCTTTCATTTTATTCCCAGAAAGAGAATGAAGTCAGCTACACTTTTATATTTTACTAGATTCCATAATCCTTCTGCTGTCTGAACTCTTTTTCACTTATACTGTAGGCCACAATGTAGAATCCATGCACAAAAAACAACCTTGCCCCCTCAGTCTTCACTAGAGACACCCACCTCACCGTCATCTAAGAGAAAGCTCTCTTGAGTGCTATGGATTTATGTATAAGAACATGTATTATCCAAAATATTTAATTCTGCCAATTATATTGAAGTGAAAAGGAACTGAATTTATTTATATTAACAGCTCTGTCAAAAACCTGTAGGCAACTGCACCAGTTCTCCTACCATTCAGCTCTCCCAGCAATGCTGAAGGTAAATGACACAAAGCCAGGCTACTCGTTAGTCTATGTAAAACCTTAAATAATAATAACAAGAATGTTTCTGCAATAGCATGAAACCTAAAATATATTTAAAATATTATTTGCCAATCTTAAAATTAAGATCTTGAAATCAAAAGGAGGATGATTTCAGTGCAGACTACAGCTATGAATCACCGCATCATTCATACTCCTGCCATCTTCTTCAACTGGGCCTACTGTGATCTCTCCATCATTCCTGTATGTGGCTTCTTATCTGCTCAGAATTAAAAAGTACTGCACTGAAGCATTTCTTGATTTCTGCTCTTTTCTGTTCTTTTTACCAATCATTTGTTGTCTACTCTGCACCAATAATCTCTGCTGTATTCATTTGGAAACATGACTTACACCAACTGGAGGACCTGTAATTTAGTGTAAATTTTCTTCTATGTTTTTTTGCATAGTACATCCACCAATGATTCCTTTTTGCTTTGAGCACTTTATGCTTTCTGCATAAGACTATGAAAGCATCAAAAAATTACAGTCATCTGCACCAACATCACAAACATTCGGGCCATATTTCAAGTATTTATTCAAGTCAACATTGTCTGAAAAAAAAATCAGTAGAAACCACAACAATTACTTGGTATGTTTACCTGACAACTTTATCAAATTACACCCATTTTTCCATTACACAAGAATTTCTTTTACCTGTGAAGTGGACATGCGAGAGGTGTCCTGTCGGCCTGTTAAGTCAGACGATGAGACATTGACTGGGGCACCACGGTGCAACCTCATACTCACTTTTCTTTCTCGTTCCATACCAGACACCGGTCGAGGAGATGTGTTGGCTGTGAGAAAAACTGCATTAGAATTTTCAGAATGAGGGATGCAATAAAAATGCAGTCACTGGAAAAATTATGCTGTTTGCACATGTAAATTCTACAAGATCAAACCAGGGAAATCAAGGCTTTCATCTTACGTTCACAGATAACTCTACGTAGCAATTGGCAAGTTAACGAGTGTGCGTAATTACCTTCAATCTACAGAAAATTAAAAGGGAAAAACAAAAAAAATCCAACTGCTGACTCACTCCAACAAATACCACTCCCATATCCTTATTTTCTTTTCAAATTCCAATGACCAGGAATGAACTGCAAATTAAAGCAGTCTGCGAGGTGCATCTGCCCACGTATTTGCTTACTTACCAGCGTGTGAAGTTGGGGTAAGAGGAGTAGGAGGAGCTACATCTTGCGTTCCCCTCAGCCTGCCAGAAGCAGTGGAGGGCAATCCACGCACAGCTGGATTTCGTGTATGCCTCAGCCGCTCCTCTCGTTCTCTCCTTTCACGTTCAGCATCTTCAGCCCCTCTGCTTGCACCCTACGGGTCAGGACTAGTGAACAACTTAAGGGATTATTGAGCTTACAACTATGCATTTGGATAAATACTGAAAACAAAGAACTGAAGTTTGAACAACTTGACGTTTGATACGCTAACAGCTCAGTACAATTTCTTGAGAACTATCATAGATTCAGTTCATACAATTGCTGGGATAGTCTTCAAATGGCTAATACACACATATACTGTTATGGCAGTTGGACACTTCCTAAACTGTTGCATGTGACCTGTGCTAACGATCAAGATAGGAGAAAATAAGAAGTCAGCTACCCAACGTGGCAACTGCCTCAAAGGAAGCACCTTAGGAAGTTTCCAACACTGACAATCCTGTAACTACAACTCTGTCATTAAATCCCAGCCTAAAGCCTCCTATATGTCCTGCTTTTCCCTACCTCCCCCTCCCCTCATTTTTAAGACAATAAACCTTCTGGAACAAAACACTTTTAAGGTATCAGTTAAGAACCCAAAACTGACAGTGTTATAATAAAATAGCATTACAAAAAAAAATGTTTTAGAAAGCCATGCCAGCTACTCACAAATTTCAGCATGTTCCAGTCAAACACATAGTCATAGGAGAAGCCTTGTCGGTGGAAGAGGTTTCTGAATAACTGCCTTAGGTAAGAATAGTCAGGTTTGTCATCAAAACGAAGAGAACGGCAGAAATTCAAGTATGTGGCAAATTCAGCTGTAATAAAAGAAAGCCTGTTTTTCTCCTTCAGCTTCACATTTGCTTTTTATGATTCAGAATCATTTCAAAAAAAAAAAAACAATCTCCCAAACATAAGAATACTGACGTAATACTAGACATCAAAACAACACCATATCCCCTCTGCCAAGTATGGTCTGAAAAGAAAATCATTCATCTATCACATATTATGCAAAGACTCCATTTCTCAATAGCAAGGAGGACTCCCAGCCCTAACCACAGCTACAGTTCCCATTATCATACTTAGCTGACAAAGGACAGGGCAAGGAAAGAACAGAGAGAGAGACCATTTCATGAAAGGTGAGCGATATTCTCTGAGGGTAACTAATATGTTAACACTGTTTTAAAACATAGTTATTACTCTGCATGGATCAGAAATTCTTATTTATTATGATGGTGTAAATACTAAATTAAGAAACAGAGCCTTGAAGGATGGTGCCAGGATTTGGAGGGATTCTTACACCCCTCACAGATACCGGCCCTGGTCAGGCCAGACTGGATGAACTTGCAATGACAATTCCGGAACAAAACAACTGCAATAGGTGCAATTGACTTTACAGTCTGGTTTATCCAAGAAAGAATATCCACACACAAAGAGATGGGCAGCTTCTCAAAAAGTTATCTGGCTGTTAGAGCCATCCAGCCAGTATCTATGCATGCACACACAATACAGCGCAGATGACACACACCATGCTATCCTTCATACTCAAGAGCACCACAGTGATTGCTTACTAACAGTTAAGACAGAGGCTAAGTAGAAACAGTCTATGAACACAAAGATCCCGGTCTTGAAAGCACGGTGTCGTTACCATGAGTATGCCCAAGTGCAGGAAAAAAGCACTGGAAATATGCTTCAAACACATTCTGATAGAGGAGCTAGACAGCAGAAATAAAAAAGACATACCACTAAAAAATGAATACGTGGGCCTAGTGCCACAAAAGAGCAACTTACAAGGATATCCTTTACACAAAACCTCAATGGGTGTAGACATTTTCTTTTCACTGATACGTTCGTATTTCTGTCTCTTTGTTGCTGCTTTCAGTCCCTGCCAGGGGAGGGAGCCCAGGTTAAAATACATCAGTACATAGCCCAAGGACTCCAAGTCATCTCTGCGAGATTGCTCTACAACAGCATAAAAAAGTGGACTCATTAGATTTCATTATCTAGTGGAAAAAAACAGAACACTGAGCAACAATGCGTCAAAAGTCCTTAAAATACAACAGATAGATGACAGTCACTACATCCATGTTAAACTCACCCAGCACTAGGAAAAAAACTATCACCCTTGCAACTATTAAAGAAATGAGTTAATTCCTTAGAATTACAAACTGAACCCCACCCCAAGAGGCATAAGCTCAAGCATACTGTGTCACGAGTGCCAGAAATAGGGATTGTCTTCTACACCCCCAAAAAGCAACATCAACTTGCACTGAAAATATGTGCATCAGCACTTGTGAAGGTTCTACTCATTGCTTTTCCCAGCTCACCAATTCCAAGATGAGTGTTGATGGACGCATAACGGGCAGTTCCTGTTAGGTTTTTATTTTCACGATATGGGATATGTTGGTGAGTCCGGGCATCCCGATACTTCTTTGCTAATCCAAAGTCTATGATGTAGACAAGATTGCCTTTCTTCCCCAGGCCCATTAGGAAGTTATCTGGCTTCACATCTCGGTGGATGAAATTCTTAGAGTGAATATATTCAATTCGACTAATCTACATACAGAGGACAAAAAACAATTGAGATATCAGTCATACCTTTTTCTCTCAGAAAAACGCTAGCAACATTATCACTATTATCACATTATCTTAGTGATAAACCAGATAAAAAAGATTTTATTGGAAAAGGGCATTAAAGAGAATAATTTAGAAGACAATAAGTATACCTTCCCTCCAACTCCTTCCCTGTGTCTATTTTACGTTTGTTTCTAAAAACTTCCTTCATATTTGAGCCATAACATCAGGCTTACAAACTGCACACATCCAGTTTTAAAACCAAATTAAAACTCTGTAACCACTTTTGATACAACATATTATATTTAACAAAACTCATCTTGAGTTTTTTCCCCTCTCTAATGATACATTCTATTCACCTCTAAATAAACATGAACAAAAAATTAACTAAAATACAGCTGGCCATGGTCACTGAAGACATTTTAATCAGCTTAACATACTTAGCAGTCACAAACAACAACACAGCTCCCTACCATTTGGTCAGCAAGTAACAAGACTGTCTTGAGACTAAATTTCCTTGAACAAAAATTGAAGAGGTCTTCAAGACTCGGTCCCAGCAGCTCCATCACCATGACATTGTAGTCCCCTTCAGCACCACACCACTTAATAGTGGGGATACCCACTGGAAGAAAAGGAAACAGTTTATTAAGCATAATCATTTGATTTATAAAGTTCATACACACAGATCTTCAGAGTTCTTAAGATGATCTCTAAGAGGCATTACTGTCAGTGTTTGTATCTACAGTAACCCTTAATATTTTATGATACTTTCAGGCATTTGGAAATTAAGTGTTTAATCCCTTCACAGCTGGACCAATACAAAACTGGAGCACAAGAGATCTGAAAATAGCTGACTTCTTGCCTGGTCCCCTCCCAGTCTTTGTGTTTTGCCTGCAGCTTGAAAGCAGCCAGTGGTTTTGCTGGATTTCAGCCCTAAGTGCTTTGCACGTACAAACATTCATGCAGTCTCCAAAACAACAATAAGGAGAAAATCAGAACCCTATAAATAAAGACACTGACAAACCACTGAGCTCTATTGCTAGAAAAGGCT
The DNA here is from genome assembly GCA_002909625.1 of Bambusicola thoracicus. Lineage (NCBI taxonomy): Eukaryota > Metazoa > Chordata > Aves > Galliformes > Phasianidae > Bambusicola > Bambusicola thoracicus. The sequence continues at coordinate 2,561 of PPHD01003311.1, read as the reverse complement.
TTACAAATCAAATTATTAGTTTCAAAGCCTACAAAAATCAGTGTAAAATACTATCCTTTCAGTTACAATTTGGAATGCATTTTCACCCTCACTTCATGCTTTTGCCTTCCCTTCCAGTTCTATGATATTTATTGTTTGGTAAATCCCTACCAAGATAGCACTGCTCATGAGACATGCTATATACTGCTATGCATCTAGATGGAAAATTAAAGTCAGCTTCATTTTATGGAGAAACTTGGGAAAATTATTCCACAAAGAACTGAAAAAAAGCTCAGATGTCTTGAATTAAACCTCCAGATAGCCTCACTCAGAATTTCAATTATCTTTTCTTTAATTATATGCACTTTAGAAGTGAAGAGGTATAGAAATCTCTTCACTTATAGAATCACAAAATGGCTTGGGTTGAAAGGGACCTTAAAGACAAACCAGCTTATAATCACCTAGATTGTAATTAACTCATTTAGAACTTTCACTCTTATTTACTGTAATTTTTTCCTAAATTCCTTTCACAGAAAAATCCTTATTTGGGCCATTACTAAACCTCTGCCACCTTCCCCTGCACTGTTCATTCTGAGAAGATGTGGCCTTTGCAAACCCATACAAAAAATATTTTACCCTTCATTACATGCAGGCTGTAATGAGACTTTCACATTTGCAGAACTCTCAAACATGACTGGTTTCTCCTGGTGGACTAGGATAAATACCACATAGTAACTTCACTCCTGTTCTCTACCACTAATGCCATTACATCTTAGAACACCTACTGCAAGGAAGTACCTCAGATGAAGGAATACCAACACATGACAGAAAAAATTATCCTGAATTAACTAAGTTTAGAATTGTGCTCCTACATCAGAGCAAATCAGGTTAAACCCTACCTCACATAAGAACTGAAGCACTGCTCTTCATCTATTCTTCCACCTTTCCTACTACTCAAAGAGCTCTGAACCATTGAATACTTACAGGTGGCAGATACATCAAATACAAAATGAGAGAAAAAACAACTCAATTTCTGAAGAAGGAAAGTTTGCTTGCCTCCACCCTGCATCATTTTGTAGATTTTACTCTCGATGTGGAGTTGAGGATGTTTGGTTTTCACACATTCCAGCTTAATTGCAACCTCCTCTCCAGCAGCAATATCAGTTCCTAAAACAAGAAAAAATTAACATTGGTAAAAGCATTTTTAGGGTGAGTTTCCTTCATCGAGACTGAAACAAAACAAGCAAGTTAATTTTCAATGGCAAAGATTCAGAGATTAAGTCATTGCAGATTAGCAGCTTAAGAGAAAAGCATTAGATATTGTAACTCAGGAAACCAACGTCTGCTATTCTACATAAACACAGAACAGGTGTGTCTTGAGGGGAGTCCCTCCACTTCCAGCTTGCAGCGCTCAGAATGAATGTTTTTTTTAAGTGTGGTGAGTATCCCTACCAACCCATGGAGTTCTTGTTTCAGAAACAAGGGACCAAAACTGATATACTTCACCACTTCTCAAACTGAAACATCTACAGGGAAAAACTCACATTCTTAAAATATGGTTGTCAGGAAAAGCCACCCGAGCACAGCAGCACTACTTAAGAACTACAAGAAATGGGGTTCAGTACTTCTGTGTGTGCCACTTCTCAGCTATACAGCCAACTCCCTACTTGCAGAACGTGGCTCTCTGCTCCATTACCTCATAGTTTAGGATCACATGAGGTGCCATCATCTGTTATTTGTTCTTATCTCTATTTCCAAAAGCTTCCTCGGAGGTCTGCTTTTTGTTAGCAAAGGCAGCAAGTGATCACACTATGCACGCTCTTTATGACATCCAGGATTTCATAGGCTTCTGCAGTATTTTACCTTCTTATAAGTGCTCAAAAGCCCTCCTCATTCTTCATGCAAGTCATTTTACCTGTTCTACCTATTCCTTGTTTCACTCATTTTCATCATTTGCAGCTGACAGTGCCCATTCTGAGGGTCTCACACCACAACTAAGAGATAAACACGCAATTACCATTTTTTCTGCTTATCTACATTTTCCCCACATGCTTTTCTCTGACTGCCACCGAGTACTAAGCCAATGTATTCACAGAGCCACTATCATTGCAAAATCTTCTTCTTGGGATTAAAGAGCAACTTCAGAGCTTTATCATCTTGTGGGTATAAAGGCAGTCTAACACCTCACACCACAGATTTCAGTGACGTGCACTGAATTTCCTCTGTCGTTTCACCAGCATGGCATTTCAAACTGACATCTCCCCAGTCTTGCAGTTTGCAATTACTATTATGAATATAAATATATTTGTGCTATTATTCAGCTGTGTTACCTCAGAATTCCATCCACACTGCCACAGAACTCACACTGTGTTAACTGCCTTTTGCTCTACCCTCCATTTCTACCTTTAAAGCAATGTTTAACTCATATGCAAAGATTCAGCTTTATGCCACAGCACTTCATTTCTTGCTCACCACCAGCAAGGTTAATTAGGGTAACACAGCCAGATCCATAACCTAAGGATCAAGGCAAGTTTCATTCTGGAACTACTTTATGTGCTCTTGAGCACTTGCTGGGTATGAAC
>PPHD01003310.1:14643-25418 GCA_002909625.1 Bambusicola thoracicus | reverse complement strand
ACTCCTTCAGTCTCTTTTCTTGTCTTTACTGTGTTATCAGGAAGGATGATTTGCCATCATCCGAAAGTAAAAGGTTGCCCTTTTAGTTTTGTTTGCATTATTTCATTCTCCAGAGGGCTAAAGAGTAACTAGAAATGGAGATAGGATGAAAAATACTGTAGTAAAGAAACAATAAGTATTCCAAATTCTTATGAATGAATTACAATAAGTTAACAATTGCATGAGAATTTATACTTGCTTTAACTAGAAATAGGCAAAGATAGTTTCAACTAATAACACCATAAGGGTAATACAAGCATACTTACTGCTTCAAAATTGATTTATTTCTCAATGGAAAACAATTAAATACGAAATTTTTTTTTTTTTTTTTTACTTTCCTTCTTGTTCCTTTTGTACTAATCTTCAACAGTCAGAAAAACAGCCTAATGTTTTAGTTCATCTTCACTTGATAAAGGGTAGCAACATGAAATTTAGAAAGCAATATAAAACAAAAGAAATAGAAGGCAAGTGTTTTACATACATGAGATTGTCAAGTTCAACAATAAGTGTCTTAGCAACAAAAGAATTTTATCAATATATAACATCAATAGAGCAAGTTCTTATTATACAAAGGTAGTGAAATCAGTAAATGACACATAAAAAGGAGTACTGACGTGTCATGCATTTATGTTGCTTGAGGAAAGAAGTTTACATTCTACAATTACCTTATTTCTACTTAATTAGTACAAAAATAGGCTACAGAACTACCGTTAGAAATGCAAATATAAAAGTTAACATGATTTGCTAACTCAAGAATTAAAGGTGGCAAAAGAACCACCTGCATACCCTTGACACTAATGCTAGATAACACCCCATCTAAAATAACATATCTGTCTCAACTGATTGAAGTTTAATGACTTTACAAAACCAAATTACAAAACTCCAAGAGTTTCAGGTGGCTTAACGGTCCATGAATTTTACAGAAACAGAAGAAATTTTAAAAATACTCTGATTTAAATATCTATATATACACTCACATAATACATATGAACTCCGTGTAATTAAGTATTCAAGAGTCGTGGAGCAAGACAGATTAATTCACTAAAATTAATTTACTTAATGCAATTATGATTGAAACTGGAGACAATGTTTATTATAAATCATTTATGATTTGCATTTGTAAGCTGTCATTCTGCAGTTATCCACTTTAATCACTGAACCTGTCAAACAGTAATATATTGTGCTAAGTTTGATTTTTCATTAATTGAACAGGACATGTTGAGTTCTATCATTACATTTCATTTATACATAAGTGTAATGTATATTCAATCTAGACTTGGGGTTGTAATTAATTACAGTGTCAACAAGCAAGTTGGCTGTAATTCTCAAGACAATGTTTTTTAACATATTTCTGGAAAGCTACATTTGGAAAATTGAAATACAACAAAAATACACAAAAAAATCTAAATATTAAATACAACACTTCTAAAGAAATGCTACATTATCAAATACTTCTACCAAAACATTTCACATTTCAAACTGAGCAGCTCATAAAGAAGGGAAGCACTATGAGAACTGAACAGTTCCTGGTGACAAAGTCCTTCAATGCTCTAAAACCAGTATACCTCATCATCTCATTGCCTAGGGATGTGGTTGATGTCCTGTCCCTGGAGACTTTTAAGGCAAGGCTAGATCAGACACTTGGGAACTTGACTGTGCATGTCCCTATTCACTGCAGGGAAGCTGAACTCTTCACGATTCTATGATTCTATGATCTTACAGTAATTTTGTATGTAAATTTGGAAAGCACTCATGGTTTGGTTGCTGAGGATTCCCAGACTTCCTACCACTCTGGCTATCTTTAAAATTATGGCAACATTTATCTCTTATCTGAATTTAAAACATACTGTCCAGTCCCTGTTCCACACCCAGCCAATCCACAACACAGAAAAAAAAAAACATATAAACTAAAAAGTGTTCACAGTAGGGGACAATGACAATGGTCACTGGAAGACAGACTGCGAGAGTTGGACCTGTTCAACTTGAAGAACAGATGACTTCTGAAGACCTGGCAGCAGGCTCTACTACACTGAAGTTCTTGGAAAGTCAGAGCCTGGCTCCTCATCTGACAAAAGGTCCAAAAGATTGGGGCAGGACATAAGGAGAAATTTTGTCATCCTGAGGAGAGCACAGTGTTACAACTAGGACCCAGAGAAGATGTGATGACTGTATCTTTGAGAGTTTTCATGGTCTTACCAGATACAGCTCTGAGTAACCAACCTGTCATGATCTCCTTACCAATGCTGCTTTAGGCAGGAGTTTGGACTAGAAACCTACTGAAGTCCACTTCACAGTAACCTATTCTTTGATTCTGTGAATACAGTATATGTAATGAAAAAATAAATTATTTGATTAAATTTATGCCTTAGCAGATTTGAAGTAATCACTCTTGTTTTGTGTCTGTACATTTAACTTGATATGCAACAGCCTTTTCCAGACTCACACATATTTAATCTATTGTTTCAATATATGACAAAGGATACTGGAGGTGTCTTCCTCATAAGCATTCTCAGTAAGAAACACTTCAGCTACATCACAGCAAGTCAAAACAATACTAAGTTTTCCAGTCAAGACAGATCTCATATGTGGGGGAAGAGAAAAATAATTTGACACATTCACATGAAGTGCCAGTTTGAAACTGAAGCTTTTCCATATTTCCTGAAAATGTTTCAAGTAATCTAAACAGAAAGTTGCTCAAAGGTATTTCACGTAAGTAACACAGAACAGCTCACAAAGCTGCTTACCAAAAAGAAACTAGAAAGGCAGAACTGAAATTCTGCTTCTTGGGTATGTCTTTTGAAATAAAGATACAATATATAGAATAAGTGGCTTGGCTTGTAACTCCTTTGAAACTACCACATCTGGACATACTGACATGTGGCTAATCTGCTCTAGCATCAAGTAATGACACACTCCAAATTTTCTTCTTAGAAGTCTGACCACAAGAAACGCCATTTCCCCAGCATGTACAGTCATCAAATCACAGCACAATATCTTAAACAATACGACAACATATAACCTTTTCATAAATTGTTAAAGAAGTATCTTAGCTCAAGTTCAGGAGCTCCAAAACAAAAACACCTGTGCAACCATTGACATATTACAGGTATATTTTACTTACAATAGCTTAAAACTCAGTCCTGAGAGTCTACAGGCAAAAATATTGATAAGCAAATGGATGAGCTCTAAGACAGACAGACATGGGAAAGTAATAAAACTCAAGAAAATTACAGTATGGTTTAAGTCTGCTGCATACAACGGGTACCCTTGAAAACACTGTTTGCATGCCTAACCCAGCTTGGGTAGCAAGAACAACATGAAATTTAAAATGTCTTGCACAACTCCACTGTCTTCCAGCTGCTGAAACTTCAGCTAATTCTACCTCAATAATGTGTTATAGTCACACATGCAACGCTTCAAATTGATTTGGTTCTTATAGTGATGTAATCTCATTAGCCCCAACCAGACAAACCACCCAATTTATTCTCCTTTTTTGCTCAAGTCTACTCATCACACTGTTTTTAGGTCTACAAATGTCTAACAATATAAGTGGAGACTCCACCTAATTTTTGACATCTACCTTGCACAGGCCCATAAGTTCTACAAACTATTTAATTTTCTCATAATGACAAACTTAAGTCTAACATGGTTCTAGTGAACTTCTGCAACCATGTTTTCAGAATGCTCCCTGGAATTCAGTACAGCTTCACCATTCTTTGAGTGTTGAAAACAGATGATCAGTGTGCCACTCCCCAGTTTTAGGGGTCAAAAGACTCTTGGAATAGAATGTCCTAAATTTAGCCTTGAAATCACTGCTGCCTGATGATAGTTTAATACAAAAGCAACCAGAATTATTTATTCACAAAATCCCTGATAGACAACACGGTTGCAAAGATTTATGGTAGCATAGTTATAGAGCAATTAAAAGATAACTGCACCTATTTGCACAGTTAGAATAGTTCCAAAGTCTCAAACTTTTGGAAGCCAGCTGTTGGACTGACATGCTTTATTGCCCACAGCTGATTATGTGGGTCTTGTGCAATCCCATGTCCTCAGATTCCATGGGGAACCCAAACTTTCTTTTGTAGTTGAGTTCATTTTGGGGGTTATCCAGAATGTTGTTGCGCAACATTTTCTCAGGCATTGCAAGCCTGTTTAAGAAGTTACCCTGTTCACTCCCCTTCCCTTTTGCCACTTGTTCCAGAGAGATCAAAAAAAATCTTTAACTTAAGTCACAGTTGTGATATAGCACAACCCTACAAAGAGCTGTTGTGTTTACAAAGCTGATGGAGCAACAAATTCGAGTTTACAAAAGGCTGAGGAAAGAAACATCTGTGGCATGCACTTAGAACTTCACGAAATCACGATCCTTAACTTTCTTTTAGATGCTTGGGACTTCTTGTTTTATAATTCGTCACAGAAAGGCCAAAACTCTTTTGCTGGTCAGATTCCTATCAATTTTCCCCAGCATTAAAAGTTTACCTACTCCTTGGACATCAGTGCCTAACAAGATAGCCTCAGGGAGCAATTGCTTCAGGGAGCAATATCTCAAGATATCAAAATACATCAGTAGGGGAAAAAAAAAGGGAGGAAACATTGCTGTTTGTTTTACTCAGTGCAAAAATCAGAAAGATATGTACAGTAGATGACCATCAATCTAACACATCTGTTGCTTAAAAACTGCATAATTGGCACTGATCTTAACTCACAAGAGTAGGTACTCAAATTTCACACAAACAATCTTCAACTCTGAAAAGTACATTCTTGTAAAACTGGCTTAAGTCTGGCCTTCCATGACAATAAAAGCAGCAGGCACTTATATACATATTATATGACTGTAATATATTCTACAGTAATATTTCTAATGCTTCAGAATGAACCCAAAGAGAATCTGTACTTTGTGATGCTGGTAGTACATCAAAATAGTGTCAAAAATAAGTTTAGAGATGCCAACTACAATTTCCAAAGTCATTTTGTACAAGAAGCACTTCTCTCCATGTGAGGTACATTTCATAGTGAGAGGAAATGCCTTTAGTTGTTTGATGATAATGTTGAAAAACAGGCAGGCTTTCAGGTGCACAAATCTTCTAGGCAGCCTTAATGCAGCAGCCTATAAAATGGAAATAATTTGGCTTTGTATTCAACTTCAATTCTTTCCACTATAAGAAAAGAGATTTTAAAGGTTTCACACAATTCAACTCCTCTTACTCACTTGCTTCATTTTCTGAGGATAACAATGTTTTTGCCCTCCTTACCTTTGTAGTTTATAACCTTTGGAATAAGGATGTTTTTGATTCTGGAATAAGAATGGTTTTGATTCTGTTTGTCCCTGCAGGGATGCCAACTCATACAGACTAAATGCTATTTGGCTCCAAATTTCCCAGCACACAGAAGTACCTCATACAGATGGTATACAACAAACACATACATAAGTGGCTTTATTTCTCCTTTACATTTTAGCAAGCATTTACTCCTTTGCTTCACAGAGGAGGGAGGTATTTCTACTCCTTGCAACTATATCATAATTAACTTATGAGCAAACATAACACACACTGTTACATATTCTAGAATCAGAACTAAAAATTATAGCATGTCAGAATTCCCTACAGCTGGGAAATGCTGCCAAACAGGATTTTTGCAGGCCTTACTGCCTAAGGTAGTAAACTGTACACCAGCTACAGCACAGATAAGACTTAATTCTATGATTTTTTTTTCCTGACTATTATCTTTTAACATGAACGCTCACTTGAAAATGATATTTTAAGAGCCTTTTACCTTTGTAACTTCAACAAAGCCTCCTATGTTTTTTGACTCTAATAGTAGCTTTCTAACGCATCTTTTTAATTTGAAAAAAAAAAACACCAAAAAAACCAGCCCTCTTATCAGAAATTAATGGTTGCTTTCCAACAGCCTTTGTCTTGAAATGCGCTTGCATTAGGCTTGTAGACAAGTAAGTTTTACCAATATACTCAGAGAAACCCAGACACCACCTGCGACCACGTCTCTATAACTGAATCCCTGAAAACAATCCCCAAATCTCATGCTGAAGTCAACAGGGTGCATCTAAATGCACTTGAACAACTGAGGGCTCCAAGGATTGTTTGAGAAATGAAGGTAGAAAATTTACTGTATGTTTATATGCAGCAAGACTTAATATGCAGAAGTAAAAATCTTTTTACCATGCTGGAAACTCAGGAGGCAGCACTACACATCAAAAAAGAATCACGAACATTTTGCTTTTAACTAAGAAGCCCAAGCTGTTGACAAATATTAAAAGAAAACAAAGACTGAAGATCCTCATTTAAGGTATACTAGGCATGTTCTTCAAGATCAATCCATCTTGTACATGCAGAATGCATATTTGTGCACATACATGCTAGGACTAAAAGATATTAACACCATTATTCTCAAATATACATAAAAAAAGAAATCTCAGCCAGATTCCTAATTTCCATACCCTGTTTTTGGAAAACAGGATAACTGCAAAAATAAAAAGTCTGACAAATTGATGTCAACTGATTTCCAAAACTAAGGCAACAAAAACAAATCTGCAAGACCAATATATTATTTCATGTATATTTTTTAATTCTTAATTTATACATGCAAATAACTTTAACCACATCACTTTGAACACATATAGTATTTAAGACACTGGTTAAACACATTCCAAAAGCCTGAAATCTACTGTAACTGCTTGAGCACAGGAACAACGTGATAAAGGTGATACCAGCTAAGATAGCTCCCTGGACTGTCAATGCAAATTTCACATCTAGAACACAAATCTCAGGAACTGCAATAAATACCAGAACAAGTTCTAGATGGGGATGCATACAAAGTGAGAAATACCATCCCATACACACTTACAAAAAATATACCTATATATAAAGTACTTCAAAAGTCGAAGTAATTAATTTTAATAGGCCTGTAAAATGTTTCAGTTCTATCTCTCAGGTCTTGTCAATGAAGTTGTTTTTCAACTTCCTAGTAAGCACTGAACAGCAACTTAAAAACAACTGTATAATTAGTTAAGACTAGACCAGGATCAAGACATTCCAACAAAAATTGAGACCTAAGTAAATGAAGAGCAGTAGATAACATTCTATGTCAACAGACAAACTAATAAACTCCTGAAAGAGTAACTTGCAGCTACTCCCACCCGGTGTTAAATTTTGAGCCAAATGTAAGCAGCTGAACAAAACAACCATGTTGAAGGATGTGCTGCTCAACAGACTGCTAAATAAAGGCACACAAAAGGCAAGAAATGAAGTGTTCCAATGACTAATGAATGGCACTGAAAACATTCTGATTTCACTTGTTTCTTTTTCCGTTTTGTTGTTATTGTTTGTTTGTTTTTGTTTTCTGTGATATCACAATTCAGACAAAAGCATTTGATCTGTGGATCAAATACTAATTTTACTTAGAAAATCACAGCAAGACTTGCAGAAGAAAGGATGGAAGTATGGAAAAAAACTGACTGCCAGTGTCTCTCTCTCTCTCTAGTACAAGGAAATGTTCAGCGATGACTAAAAAGCAATTTGTTAAGAACTGTTAATAACACTACCATGAAAATTGCTGACATAAAAGACATAGGTGAAGAGAAAATTTCTATCATAAAAAGACAGTTTTTTAATTGATTAAAAGGGAATGCCTATAATTAGGCTGCAAAAAATCCCACAGGATTTTCCTTCTCCCCTCCCCACCCCACACCACACAAGACAAATTTAAATATTTGTGTTTGAGTGTGTAATACAATGACAGCATAACCAAAATTACAAAGACAGTTACCTTATAGGCAGGTCATTCTCCTTGTCTACTTAAGATGTACTCACGTTTTCCTCTAAAGAAAACTGTTTTCTAGTACAGGTCGACAAGACAGAAATAAAGCTAGGAATTACTTTAAAACTTCACATCAGCTGTACTCAATACTCACAATAACACAAGAGGATTCTGTCTTTGTCCACGTGCATCTGATCTCTCTGTGCTCAGTGCTGCACAACCAAACAGTTGGTGGCAGAGGGTGGCATCACCCTTTTTCTTTCAGCATTGGACAGGTTGTGAGTGACAGAGACAAGATACCTTACACTCATATCCTGTAGCTCTTGCTGTATTCCAGCAGTCACTTAAGTGACAGACATAACGTACTCTGTAGATCAGCAGAGCAATTGAGCAAAAATAGCACTTACATGCACATACCTAATAGAATTGATTACAGTTCTTCAAGAAGAACTACCGTAAGGAACGTTCATACTATATACTTGTTTTCATTTTGTTTTTCTAAGTCTCCACAGGGAGAGAATTACTATATAGAGTAGTTAACAAAACCTCGTATCCAGAAATTCAGGAGAGCTCCTCATTTACATTCTGATAATATAAATCACTTCTGAAATACATTAGAGAAATACCAATACAAGCCTGAGCTCAAATGTTGACTCAGATATTGCTCATCTCACTCACATTAGTCATCTTACTGGGCGCATGCTGAGCACCCTGTGGGTGGATGCATGAATTCGTACAGAACCCACTGAAATTAGTGCGCAGCCAGGGCAAGTGACTTTTAATAGCATTCTATTGAGTTAAATGGAAAAAATACAGCTATGTATTGCCTAATTACACTGTTAATCTTTGCGTGCAAGCCTTGGTAAAAATGACGGAGGAGCAGAAATAAGATGCTTAAAACAAAACTGCTAACTGGTAATAGCGTAGTACCACAAGGATAGGGTAATTCAGGTTGAAAGGTATCTTGGGAAGTCTCATCTAGTTAACTGCAGCCTTGAAAAGGAGGTTTAAATTTATTTTAAAAAGCCACAAGGTTGTGTTGTCTTCTGTGTTTGTTTTTTTTTTTTTTCCAAAATCCCATTAAAGTAAATATATTTTTAGCTGTTTTGTGAATTATTATTTTACTCTGCCTCTTAAGCAAAGTTTTATAACTTCTGACATTAGTTGCCTTTTAGGTACACGTTAACACCACTTAGCTGATGTGTTTGTTTAGTATTACTATATATATGTATTCATCTTATTTCCCTCTTGAGGGTCTTTCAGCCGAGTTTCTAAAGTATTTCTTGTAACTGTAAATGTTTCGTCTAAGCTTTTTGTTTACTTAAGGTCATACAGTAAAAATGCTCCAGAACTTCGATAAAGACAGCAATGTTAGAAGACACAACCCTATTCAGTAACCACTGTTTGCTTCAGTCATACTCTGTGGTCATGTACAACATCAGCACCACATCATTTGGAAATGGTTATTATCAGTCCAATCACCAGGCTGAACAGATGCATGTGAGAGGCAGCAGCAACCTCCTTTCATTTTCCATTCTGCAATTCTAGTCAACAAGAGGATGAACCACTTTCTGTATTCTGCAAACTTCTTGCTCATTAAGTTTCCCCACCTAGCAGGGAACAGTACTTCCCAGTGACACCAGGAAGTCACTAACATTTAGAAAAGTGAAAAAGCTCTCATAAATAGCTTAGATTTTAGGCTTTTCTGGAAAGCACACAACTGTTTATAGGCATTACCATTTCACACTGTAACACTACACTTATTAAGCACAGAATTTGATATTTATACCGCCTGAGTCACTTGGGACTCACATTTTCAAGCAGAAGATGGTAGAAACAATGTTGCTATCCCCGAGCCTTCATATTATGGCCCCTGGACAAGAAACATACAAAGGCCTGAAGCACATCACTGCTGCTACCCTGTATCAGTGACCACACGGACAGCACGGCAAAGAAAAAAACAGGTACTCTGCACAATCAAACCTGACTACACCATTCAACAGTGCCCACAATCCCCCTACAGTCTCTCGTCAATATCGATTTTCTGTAAAATACAAAATTTAGAAATATTTCCTATCTCATCTGAACTGCATATCTGTTAATTTTGATTAACAAGAGAAATAGAGGAGGGAGATATGGCAAACGGGGGAGCATACAGGGCAGGGATGTCAGGAGCACAGATCGTTAGGTCCAGCTGACCTCCCCTGCAAAACTACACCTACCACTTTCAGTGACTTTCACATCTTCCCCATTACGTTTCTTCCTGACAAACAACCAGAGGGAACAGACTACGTCTCACGGGTAATAAGTATTAAGGCTAGGTGTTACTTTCTGCTTTGTCGCACAGGTTAGAGAAAAGGGAATTTGAAGACAGCCAATCAGGTTGGCATTCGACTTGTTAAAGACTTCAGCTGTACCGAAAATAAACAAAAACAACCTGAAGTTTTACCCGCAAGTGTTTTTCTTCATAATGACAGCAATAACAACTTCATCCTGTGAAACTAAATGAAATCCAGTAATTCGAAACACACAGCTAAGGGTCCCAAGGAGCAACTTTAATACCGGCTGACAACGAAGAGCCCCAAAGCCCCCGCGGCGTTCCTTCCTCCCGCAGCAAAGATCTTTCAACGCCACAACTATTCTCGAGGAAGTACTCCGGCAAAACCCAACAGTTTCGCCGAGGCGCGGCAGCCCGAAGAGAGACGGCGGACTTCCCGCTGCCTCGCCCCGCGGTCGGGCCGGCCGGCACCGCGCTGCCAGACTGAAAGGCCTCCGCGTCCAGGGAGCCCTTCCGTCCCCCCTCTCTGCGCAGGGCCTACTCGGGGTACCCGCCCCGCGCCCCGCCGCCGCTGCCCCGGGCCGTTCAGCGCTGCCTCATCGCGCTGGCCCTGAGCGGAGCCCCGCGCGGTAGGACGGAGCGGAGACCCTTGAGGCAGCGGCACAACCCCCTCCCCGACCCG
>PPHD01003309.1:4379-32000 GCA_002909625.1 Bambusicola thoracicus | reverse complement strand
CAAGAGCTCCACATCCTTCCTGTACTGGGGACCCAGGCCTGGATGCAGTACTCCAGATGGGGCCTCACAAGAGCTGAGTAGAGGGGCACAATCACCTCCCTCTCCCTGCTGACCTCCCAGAACACAGTTGGCCTTCTGGGCTACGAGCACACACTGCTGGCTCATATCCAGCTTCTCGTCCACCAGGAACCCCAAGTCCTTCTCTGCATGGCTGCTCTCAGGGGGTTCTTCCCCCAGTTTGTATAAACACCTGGGACTGCCCTGACCCAAGTACAGCACCCTTCACTTGACCTTATTGAACCTCACGTGGGCCCACTTCTCTTGCCTGTCCAGTCCAGAAGACAACCCTGGGACAACCAGGTCAAGGCTGTTAAAGAACATTTCTTCTGGGTGCAGCTCACCAGAGTGACTCATTTATTACCTCAACAGCTTGAACTCACGTCCACATCTCACCTTTCCTCCCAGGTTTTCCCTGGGAGGGCTCATGGGCACAGTGCCCTCCCTCACTCCTTTCTACCATCCATGGTAACTTGATGCTATGTCAGGTTCAGGTTTTGTAATTAAGTTCAGGAGGAAATTGGTGAAAACAATGCATGTAATACCATGAAGGCCAACGCTGAGGTGAGGCAATCCCACTTTAACATCTGCAATAAAAGCTTATCCTGAGCTCTAGTGCTGCTTGGAGAAGGTGGGCGTCAGTGTTCCCATAGCCTCAGGCTCATTCTTTTATATAATTTTTGTCCTATTGGTATGGGCGAGGTTGGATAAACCATGTCCCTGCCTGAATACGTGCATTCCAAGCCCAGTTCTTGCTGCTCAGTGCATGGAGCTTTGAACAGCCAGCTGAGGGGAAAGAAACACATTGGTCTGAGAGATGAGGCATGTTCTCCATCTCAACATGTGAACATGTAGAAGTCAACAGACATCTTAACAGCGAGATGCTGTTTCTTCTTCCATCCATGAAGTTCTGCCCATATTCAGATACAAGCTGTTTTTCCTACAGCAATCGCCTGTTAGGTGAGAAATATCCAAATACATGCCTGATCTTCTGCAGCTGACATTTAGCAGAGGTGACAGGGGATCGCCAGCAGCCCGTAACTTCTCATCAATTCACTGCCACAGCTTTGGCAGTGGAACAGCCCAAGACGTAGCAGTGACGATATGGCAAGAAGGAGAATTTCTCAGGTCAGGAGCATTTGTAACAGGCTAAGCAAACACCACAGGCAAGTGAGTGAACCTGCAAGACTTTCAAATTGGATCAGTGGGAGTTTGACGTAGTGATGACCATGTTCTACATGCTCAGTTGGTGCCAAGAAGCAGGATCAGTGTCACCTACAGCAACAGCTCCTGGCTTGATGCCCTCCATCCCTCCCTCCCCTTGCACTTTCCTTGCACTCTAGGTACATTGCTGTTGGTTTGAGGACCAAAGGGATGCATGGCAGAGCCCCTACCAGCTCCAAGAAGCTCAGCATGGCCCACCTTTTTTGTGGCTCTGCCAGAGAAAACCAGAAGGAAGGAAAATTCCTCTGGGCCCCCCAGTCTCACCTGCTAGCTACTTCATAGGCCCAGTCCCTTCAGGGAAGTGTGCCAGATCTGACAAATCATAAGCATGTGTGCAGATTGACACACTTGAAGGAGTACGGGCAGGACTTGTAGATGCTGCTGGAGTAATCAAAGTAGAAAACATTGGAACTGGAATTAAGATTCAAAGAGAATGAGGGGGGAAGAAATGGCTTCAGTTTGGCCCTTGAGTGGTGCGAGGACTATCCACAGAATGGCCCATCTGGTCTCTGGGATCAGATCAGTGATCATTTCTTCTGTACAAACACTGAAGAAAGTTGTAAACAAAGTAGTGTAACTGTTGCTGACATTATCTAGAGCTCATTAAAAAAAAATACAAAATACAAAGGAGACAAACTGTATTTGATTGGTTGTACATTAGGAAAAACTTCTCAGAAAGAGTGGTAGGGCACACACAGGATGCCCAGAGATGTGGTGGAGTCTCCATCCCTGGAGATGTTCAAGAACTGTGGAGATGTGGCACTTGGGGACATGGATAGTGGGCACAGTAGGAATGGGTTGGGGTTGGGGTTGGGGATCTTGGAGGCCTCTTCCAACCTAATGGTTCAATGATTCTATGAATACGGAAGACTCACAGGTTTTGGTGCTAGACCAGAAGCAACCTTCTTAGATGCTACTTAAGCACGGAACTAGAAGAAAAGGTCGTAGATAACATATCTCTTTAGATACTGATAAACATTTATAAACACACCCCTTGTCTTAGTGGAAACAAGATGCTGGACAGCAGAGATAGTTGCTTGCTTGCACACACTGCACTGTCAGAGTTTTTAATAAACAAAAACCATGCATATGGCAGAACTCAATGAAATTTGTCTGCTGAAAAGAGTGGGAGAGAAGATTAAGGTGTTCCTGTTGTCTCTATTTAAAAAAAAAGGTTCAGCAAGCCACTTAGCCTATGCAAGATGCAACTCTTAACAGCAAGCAGGGTGCCCAGGAATGCACTGATTTACCAGATATTTCACCATCAGATGCTAGAGTATAATATTGAAGAGGGAAAAGAGACAGCTGCAACTACTCCTTACACTGAAAAAAAACCCACGTTTTGAGCACGGACTTCCCTTTAATCTTTTGCTTCAATCCACTGAGTCCCTCTGTGACAAGGGCTGAGAGACAGCACTAAAAAGCTCACCACACAAACAGGTAAAATCAAATAGCACATGAAGGAAAATGCAGAAGGCATGAAAAGGTGCAGAACTGTTGATGTTGGGGGTGCAGGTCCCTCATTCAGTGTTTCTGTCTCAAGCCTTCAGGTTTCTCTGCTGGGCAGCAGGAAGTCCACGCTGCAGCAAATTACAGTGAGGTACTTGGTGCCTCCTCCAACAACTGTAGGAAAACAGAACCCCCCCTCCTTTGCAGACATTTGAAGAGCATCCAAGGCCAGGTTGGGCATCTTGGTTGAGAAGGGGGGCAACCAGCCCATGGCAGGGATCGGAGCTCAGTTCCCTTTTAAGGTCCCCTCCAACCTTAACCATCCACGATTCTGTGCTAAGTTTGGCGCATCGCCACATCTCCGCGTCCCAGCTCTGGAAGCGTTTGCACTAAGAGCTAAGATGGGAACACGGGGAGGGCGTAAAGCGGTGTAAGAGTTCGGGAGCCGAGTACCGTGGGGAAGGAAGCGCAGTCCCAGGAAGCCTGGCGGCATCCTCTTCTCTGGGCTCCGGGAGCCCTCCAGCGGCCGTGCAGCCGCTGCTGCCTGCTGCAGGAGCTGCCCAGGCAGTGCTGCGCTGGGGGATGAGGGACTAAGGGCCCTACAGTGGCGCAGATGCCGGGATAAGGGGCAGTCAGGCATCACCCCCTTCCTATAGTGGGAACGGAGGGCAGCAAATCTCAGATTAAGACCTAATGGGGAATATGTGCTCCCGGGTTAAATGTAGCATCGCAGGGTCGCTAAACGGTTGGGGAGCATGACTGGCACTTCAGAATCTTAGAAGTGCTGTTATAGCATCCATACTCGTTCTGATAGCTTTTCCATAACCACTTGCTCCTGCTCCCTCTCAGGATGACACTAAAGGGCATGATGGATTTTAGGTCTGCCCTATGAAGGATATCCTTCTAACACTGCTCCACAGCCTCTACTTCAGCAGCAGCATCCTGGTTTGGAATGATTAGGTTGGAAAGCACCTTAAAGCTCACCCAGCCTCACCCTGCCATGGGCTGGATACCCCTCAGTAGATGATGCTGGCCAGGGCCCCATCCATGGCCCAGCTCCTTCAGTCTGTCTTTCTAGCAGAGGCGCTCCAGCCCTCTGAGCATCTTCATGACCTCCTCCAGACCCACTCCAACAGCCCCACATTCTCCTTGTGCTGGGAACTCCAGGCCTGGATGCAGCACTCCAGACAGGGAGGTCAGTTCACCTCCAATACAGAATAGCAGCAGTGAGAGACTCCTCAGAGTCACAGAAACACAGACAGAGCAGGGTATCTCAACCAGCCAGACCTCACAACCCAACCCCATTGCCTGCTCAGGGGGATTTACACCTAGGGGTGATGATAAACAGCATGTGCAAGTGGTGAAGCACCACTGGCTTGCAGGCTCCACTGCCTCAAACAAAATGCAAGTGGGTCATGATTGCTACCTCCTGGGGCAGATTGCAAGAACTTCCTCCAGGCCAGTGAGCACCTGAAAGCCCCAGACATCCCTTTGACCCCATCACCCTCATGGAGCGGGTGCTTGCAGCCCCATCTTTCAGAGCCTTTCCCTCTGCTGGAAAATGGCAGCACGCTGATTCCCTCTGTTGTGTTTTTCACATGACTGACCACAAAACTATTAATATAACCAGAGCCAGTTCAGCTGGACAACTCATTCCCTCCAAGGAGAGGAAAACCACAGCTTCTTCCATCCCTGGAAAAACCTTCTGTGATGACAAGATCAGCAGTGCAGATGTAGCAGGGACAGTTCTGCTTTGCTGATACACCCCAGTGGAGAACCTCAACCAGCATGAGAGAGTACAGTTTGTTTCTCCTGTTCGTCCTTTCCATCTTCAAGAAGGGTGAGTTCTGAGCTTGCTACAGTTCCATCTGATCAGGGCCTTTTTTTTTTTTTTCCTTTTTCCTCTGCTTTTATAACTCGTGCAAGACATTCATCTTTCTCATCGTTCAGAAGCCCTGTTTCGTACTTTTTCGTGTTCCTCAGAGTTGATATGCAACGCACACAATTTGCTCCAGCTCCACTGTGCACTTTAGCCCACGGTTAAATCCAAGTATATACTTAAGTTCTATTAAAGTCAACAGGATTTAGTTAAACATATTGTCAGACTGTTTGCTAGAGTAAGTTTAATGGCTGTGGTGGGCTCCAGCTCTTGATCTGGTTACCATGACTCCAAATCCTTTCCATTGATAGCTAGTAGATATACTTAGAGTTCTGTGTTTTTACCAGTGGGGCACTGTGCTTCGAGCCCAGGAGCTTCCTGGAGTTCCCATGGCCATATAGCCTTGTACAGTAGAAAATCCAGGCTGCAAAAGGTAATAATATCATTACAGTGAGTAACAAAAGGGACCACGACTCCAGACCTCAATAATTAGAATACTGGCTTGGCGCAAATTCCAGCTAAATAACTTAATGGAAGAGAACCAGTCCTACTTTGGCCTTTGTCCACTGTGCAACACACAATAACATTAATACTGGAATATCTGTAAAATATTATGAACAGCAGACAGAAACACAAGCACCAATCTTAACTTAGCCTTTACTTGATCAACCTGACAGCTGAATGCCCACAGATCACAGCAAAGTGAGATTTATTTACAGGAGGCAAATTATTTACATTATCCTCCAATTATTCTCAACTGTGGAGGTGAAACCTCCTGATGTAATAAAGCCACCAAGTAGGTTATATAAGGCAGGAATGTAGCCACAGGCATTCCTGAAGCCACAGTCTGGTGCTGCAGCTGTTGCAAACAGAAATACAGTTGATAGATATTGGTATCCATATAGCAAGAGCTGCCTACAAGTGCTACTTGTTGGTGTTATTGGTTACTGGAGAAGAGAAATGGATGAGACACTGAGTTTTCCTGATATATTTCAAGGCTGGAGAATATTCATCCAGGTGAAGGCTGCTTTCACCACCAGACAGAACTGATGAGGCTGGGTCTGGTGGCAGTGACTTGGATTTACTCTGACCGTTTACCATGACAAGGATTTACGGTGGCCAAATTCCAACCATTCATGACATCCTGGCTGGAAAACCCAGAACTTCCCCTCCTGTGAGGCCAGGACAAGGCCTGTCTGGGAAGATGCAGGCAGCTGGAGCCCACGTGTTGCCAACCTGCTCTGTTAACAGGGAGTTGCTTGCTTTGCAGCCTCCTGTGTGCATGCACTCAAACACAGAGCGGCTGCATTTGTGCTTGAAGCCACCAGATCTCTGAGTATATTATATACATATATATATGTATGTATGTACATACACACACATATATTAGGAAGTGTGTGTCTGCAAGCACACAAACATCTTTCAACTGCAAACACTCATGTTACACAACTTCACAGTGGACGTCTACAGGTCAGCTATTGCTGACATGGCAAGACCTGCTTGAAAATTAAATGGCTTTCAATGGTTTTCTGACGAATGAGAGAGCAGATGCAAGAAGGATGATCAATTTCCCTCTTAAATACCTTATGTAAATCAGTCCTTATCGTCTGTTGTTGCTTCTAGGCGTGCAGTGCAATAGCTGGTCCATTCACGTCCCATCTGACGTCACTGGTGAACTCGGAAAGATGGTTATTCTGCCCTGCACCTTCACACACCCTTACAGAACCTTTGACCGTACCCTCACTGCCATTTGGAGGATCAAGGAGCCGTACAATGGCACTGTAGTCTTTAAGTGCACCAGCCAGAGTGCCAGCGAGCTCTGCAAGACCGCCATCAGCTACAAAAACAAATACAAACTCTTTGGCAACCCCCGGCACAAGGACCTTTCCATCAGGATTGACAACCTGACCTGGAGTGACAGCGAGAGGTACTTCTGCCGTGTGGAGTTCTCTGGGGACATCCACGACAAGTATGAAAGCAGGAATGGGATAAAGCTACATTTGATTGGTAAGACAGCCTCAAGTGCCCAGGGAGGCAAAGCCACCCCAAAGGGGAACTAGAGAGCTGTGAGATGTGGAAAGTGATGAGATGGTAACAGAAGGTGATCTGAGATGTTTGCTCTTCCAAAACGTTGGCTTTTTCAGGTCTAGTCAGCCCCGAGGAGGATTTGTAACATTTTGGCAGAGAATACTCACTGCAGGCTTCCAGTCTAAAGTGATGTGCACACTGCAAAGAAGGGAATAGGAGCTAAACACTGAAAGAGATAAAGAAATAGCTGGGTTGTGGCTGCGCAGGTGAGAGCCTAGCGAGCCTTGCATGTTGCCCCTGTAGCATGGGATCAGTGCGGGCTGCAGAGAGGGAAACTGGGGTCTGCAGCTCCTGGGGTGAGGCTGCAGATGGCCTCTTCATCAAGATTTAAGCTGGAGAATGCGGCTGCTGAGCAGGTGTTAGGAGATGTAAACACAAGCAGGCCTGGATGGCACCAGCATCTCAGCCCAGTCACACTTGGCTCAGTGCACGTGATTCTGTCTCTCTGGAGAGATCCATGCAGCCCTGGGGTGAGAAATCACAGGGAACAAGGCATTGCACAGCATCCATGTGACAGCACGAGGTAAGAAACCCTTCTGCAGGGTGCACATCTGCATGGAAATCACATTTGAATCCTGAATCATAGGACAATTAAGGCTGGAAAAGACCTCCAAGATCCAACTGTCCACCTACCACTAACACTGCCCACTAAATCATGTCCCTAAGTACCACATTTATACACATTCCTAGAGCATTCCAAGGTGCAGGGACTCCACCGCTTCTCTGGGCAGCCCATTCCAATGCCTGACCACTCTTTGACGGGGTTTTTCTGAATATCCAACCTAGCACAACCCTGGGAAATTATCTCTTGCCCTACCACTGTTAAACGGTTGAAGAGGCCCACCTTACCACAGTCTCTTTTCAGGGAGCTACAGAGAGTGATAAGCTCTCCTCTGAGCCTCCTCTTCTCCGGACTGAACCATCTCAGTTCCCTCAGCCATTCCTTACATTGTGCTCCACGTCACCCACAGCTTCAGTGGCCTTCTCTGGACATGCTGCAGAGCGTTGATGTCTTTACAACCCACCATGAGAGCTGTTGGATGAACTCACCCAGGGAAATGGTGGACAACAAGATGGGCATGAGGCAGCAGTGTGTACTTGCACCCCAGAAGGCCAACAGTACCCTGGTCTGCATCAACAGAGAGACAGCAGCAGGCTGGCAGGGGGCTGTTCCCATCTACTCTGCCCTGGTAAAGCCCCATATGGAGTACTGCATCCAGGCCTGGGGCCCCCAGAACAAGAAGTATGCAGTCCAGAAGAGGCCATAAAGATGCTCTGAGGGCTGGAGCACCTCTCCTGCAAACGCAGGCTGAGGGAGCTGGGCTTGTTCAGCCTGGAGAAGAGAAGGGGCAGAAAGCCGAGCAATTTGGAGTGGGTTTCCAGCACTCTGCCTCTGACATCCACCTCAGGGTTCCCCCTGTGTTGTGCTTATAGTGAAGGAGACTGCTTGGCCCCTCTCAGAGGGTGTCCTCGCTGATCTAGCAAGAGCGAGGACACCCACATGGCCTCAGGAGCAGGCTCAAACCTTAACCATCAGCACACAAACACAGCGTGTTGGATGCTTTTATCTGTGAAGTGAAACTGCCTCACAGACGCTGTGCGCTGCAGGCCGCCAGGTGAGGCCTGAGGAGGAGTCCGTGTACTGCAGAGAAGTGCTGAGCAGTCAGGGCTCTGCCTCTGTGGAGCAGATCTGAAATATCCCACAGAGAGCTTGGTCTGGCAGGGCAACACCATGCTGTGCTGATGATGAGAGGAGCAGGACGCAGGTACTGTATATAGGCCCAGTTCCCCCACTGCTCCCCGCTTTGGGAACAGATCCCTGCAGTACAAAGGGCAGGAGTTAAATAATGTTTAGAGGTCAGCTTGTACACAGACACACAGATACACAACACAGCTTGTTCTCACAGTGAGGCCCTGGCTCAGGCTGCCCAGAGAGGTGGTGGTGCCCCATCCCTGCAGACAGCCAAGGTCGGGCTGGACGGACTCTGAGCACTGATGGAGCTGTGGGTGTCCCTGTGCACTGCAGGGACCTGATGGCCTTGGAGGGTCCCTTCCAACTCAAACCATTCCGTGATCTACGATACGGATCAGTCTTCTTGCATTACAAATGAGGGAGGGGAATTTTGATGCCAGTGTTATCTTGTCACACCGTGCACCAAACCCATCACTGAAACCCGATGTATTCCCCGTCTTCTCCTGTAATTTCCACAGCTTCCCCCAGGATCATTAACATCACGGTCAGCTCCAATGGGGACCACACCTTCAAAGCCCGCTGCACCGCCGAGGGTGAACCGGCACCTGCCCTGACATGGACCAGTCCCCACTCCAGCAACCTCACCTCGGTCACTAACACGAACCACCGTGTCACCAAGGAGCTCCAATACCTGACACACGATGGCAAATACACCTGCACGGCTGTCAACAGCCACGGGAGAGCGGAGGGGACGGTCTACTTCTATAAATTCAAGGCATCCAACAGTTCCTTTCTCCTGATCCTTATTTTTGTGCCGCTGGGAATTAAGGTCCTTGTTTTGCTGGTGATACTGGGCTTGACCCTGTTCCCCAGAGGTACGTATATCTATTTCCTCCACCAGGCTGGTAATCTACAACACGATGCAGATAGAATCAGACAGGAGAGAGGGGAGGTCTGTTTGTTATTATATCCATTCCTACCCTAGGAAAATGACAGTGGAAAATTAAGAACAAATAAGAGGGACCTGCTGGCTGGCTGGTCACAGCCTGCAGATGGCAGGTGTTATTCAGGATGGGATCTTTAAGCAGAGCAAACAGGAGTTTTCCCTCTGCCCAGTGAAAAAGGTTAATAAATCAACAGGTGTGCAATTAGTGGGGAAGCTGTTGCCTACACAATCAGATTTTTATTAAACAGACTAATTACCACCTCTTCCCCAGCCCATGGGCAGGATTTACCTTCCCTGCATCCCACTCAGCAGCTAAATTTCCTGGAGTCAGCATCCTTCTTGCTCCCAAGAGCATCTCCACCTGCATGCTTCCCAGCCAGCAGTGTAATCCCACTTTATACCCACTCAGGCCAATATCCCTGCTGTGCAGGGGCTCCATGGCTCAGGCCACAAAGATGGTTCCTATCCTGGCAAAAGTGAACCATTCACCAGAGTATCAATTATCCTCCAGTGCATGTTGCCTATGGCTCTCAATCAGTCCTGGCTCCCCAGCTCACCTTGCTAAATTGTGTATTTGCTCTCATTTAACAGGTCCTTCCACTGCTTCATCCAGCCTGGCCCGGTAAGAGTATCCCACCTTCTACTCGTGTTATCCAGAGGGAGGGTAGAGATGGCAAGGAGAGGAGTACAATTTGTCCTCTGCCTTGGCAACAACTTCTGGCCTCATAGCAGGCTCCTGGGATGAGGACAGGGTTAGGCTGATGGTCAACCAAGCTGGTATAAGGAACCAAAGCTTGAGGGGCAACTGAGAGCAGACCTCAAGGACAAGGAACTTGGAGATACATGGATGCAGCAGAAGCAGGGGATGACCAGGAGTTTTGGTGGCCCACAGGCCCAGGAAGTGTTAGGATATCACATTAAACTAGCGTAAGAAACCCAGTTTCTGATGGGGCAGGAGAGCCTATGCCAGAGCTGATGTGTTCTGCCAAGCGTGGAAGAAGGTACAGAGATAGCAAATAGCCCACATCAGAGGCAGCTGAGATGTGGCAGAACCCAAACCTCTGACCAGCTAGAATCTGAACCATCCTCCCACAGCATCTCCCAGTACCCAAAGCAACTCTGCTCCTGAAGACTCCTGACAGCTGTGGGGGCCAAACTGGTGACAGATGGGTGAAAATGTAAGACAATCCTTAGGTTACACAGACAGAAACTGTATCTGAGGCCAGTATGCGCTTGGATTTGCTCCCTCCCTGCCCGAGTTATCTGTGATACCTCTTTCCCTCACCCTACCCTAGAAATGCATTCATCTCAGCAGGATGTGTGCAGCATCAGGCTACAGCCCAAGAGGCAACAGGGAATTTAATCCCAGGGTTAAATTTGTGATAACTATTATCAGAAGCACGGCGTTGCTGATTTAGTAGCTAAACACTACTGCACCATCAACTGTATTTGTAAACACGTAGATGAAAGCTTCCCTTTTTCCACCACCAGGCCACAGCCACAGGACTCCACCTATGAGAACTTCGACCGCAGTTGCAGCCTGCCAACAGAACCACCTGCAGCAAGATGCAGCTGAGGACCTGGGCTGTCCCACCCACACCCACTTGCATGGTCTGAACCTCTGCTCTGTACAAAGCCGGATCATCTTAGGGTGACTTTTCCCACTGAATGTAAGACTGCTGTTGACTGATGCATGGGTCAAGTGAGCCTTGTAGG
Organism: Bambusicola thoracicus; assembly: GCA_002909625.1. Lineage (NCBI taxonomy): Eukaryota > Metazoa > Chordata > Aves > Galliformes > Phasianidae > Bambusicola > Bambusicola thoracicus. Next base: position 20,948 of record PPHD01003309.1, on the reverse strand, counting down.
TACGTGCCTTCCATCTCTGGTGAAACATGGCTTCTTGATATAGGTATTTTTGGATGAAACCCCACAGAAACCCCACATCTGTCTCATATGAAAGAAGTTACAGAAAGAGACATTTGAATGGGAACTGGAGACCAAGGCACCCATCTTGTCCAGTCCATCAACCCCTTTCCCCAAGGCAGGGAAGACAAAGAAAGAAAATAACTTTGATGCCATTAAAAAAGAAAAAAATTACTTCTCAACAGTTTCCATCTCCGTGCTACACGAAAAGAATCCTGACCACCTCTTAGTGACTTCAGCTCACACTATTTATTCAAAGATATTGACCATTCCTAGACATATCCAATGTGAATGTGCTCCAAAAAGAAAACAGACTGAGCTTATGGGACAGAGTAGCACAAGTCATGTTTGGTCTGGTAGACAAAGTTCCAGGAGAAGGCTGTAAAGAGCAGTGGAATGGAATAGAGGAGGAAAAAGACGGAAGGAAGGGAAGGAAGGGAAGGAAAGGAAGGGAAGGAAAGGAAGGGAGCGACATGAGCTTACTCAGGTTTTTACTACTGGATTCAATGTTTCCTGTGACCATCCCAGTGCAGCAGCTCCAAAGCTCTTCTAACAATCCCACTTCTGTTAAGGAGCATCCCAAGCCAGGAGCACAAGCCTTCTGCTTCAACTGCTATCAAGCCTGTGATCCTGCTTGAAAATAGGAGCATCCAATGTCATGCTCCGTAACAACCTGCTATGCAGAAAGCGTGCCCTGTGGTGCGTTATCTGCATCTCACACACTGATTACAGCCAGCAAATGCATTTCACAACAGCTGCTGCCATTTATAAGGGAAGAAACTCATGGACAAGCACTGAAGGTATGGCTTTTGTCTATTTCCTTCTGCACTACCTGTTTCCTCCTCATTTGGAACAAACGCCTGATCGCATGGTCTGGGTCAGCTGTGAGTGCTGAACGAACAGAACCTGTGTACAAACCTAGAACCATCATAGAGCTCTGTGAACTCTTGCTAAAACAAGGGAAGCATTATGTCTGTCATTATACAGATGAGCTTTTTCATGGGGTCTGGCCACTAAACCTGACAGTTGTGTCACATGTGTGTTAAACCCATGACGTCAAAGACAAGACTCTGCACACCTCCATCAACTAAGCACCTGCATGGCATTCCCCCCTCATACTTTTAATCTCTGAGAACAAGCATGTATTAACAGACCCTGCCTCTTCCAGCAAGCTGAAAATACCACAGCATTTGTCACAAATTCCCCTTTTTTCTTTTTTATTTTGCACAGGATTTTGGTTGTTTTCTCTTTTTGCAGACACAGCATGTTATAAACACATCTGTAAAAACTCAACCACTGAAACAATACCCTCTTTCAAAAGTGCATGTCAAATACATATATCTCTCAATTCTTCACATTTTTTTTTTTTTATGCAATTGATCAATAACATTGAATCTAATAAACCAGTGCTTTTAACTCTCTGCAGGGGTTGAAAAAGCAGCAGAACGTATTCTTCCAGGCATCAGTTTCCCAAAGGAGTCTGTTAGAAATCATGCTGCGCCCTTCCCTGGTTAATATGCAGAGAGATGTACATATATATATATATACATACAGTTCTTTGCTCTATCTGTGAGCCCAGAACCACACAAAGATGTGGTGATCCGATGACACAGCTGGCACAGTTAGCCGAATTTGTCGAGAAGAAAAAGGTGGTTTGCTCCCCAGCACCAAAATCACAGTTAAGAGCAACACTGCAAAACAATCCATTATTGAACATCTATTATCCCCAAGTGACCTGAACAAATGCTTAAACACGGTTACATGTTCTGAACACAAAGGCACACTTAATGCAGAAAGAGAAGAAGCTTTCACTGTTCCTTCCTTCGTAGAGGTGCACAGATTGAGAACGTACAACCCTGGGCAACCTCAGATAGGTCAGCCATGGAAAGGCCAACGTTACACGAGCAAGCAGGGAAATTCACTTTCTGCTTCCACTGAACAGAAGGTGCAACATCAGACAAAGCAACAAAAGCAGTGATCATTCAGCTGAAACAACACATTTACAGGCTCATAGTTAATACAATTTTAACAAAGTGATTTCAGACAAGCTAAATAGCTTTTCACAGTGTCATCTGAAGTCCTGCCATGTCATGCCCAGCTAGGACGAACGAACTTCAGTGGTGTCCACTTACTAAACCCCCATTCCTAAACAACCAGATTTTCAGAATTAAAGATTATTATCCAACAGAACACAACTGCTTCCCGCCTGGACACTGAGGATGCAGAAAAGATCAGTCTGTAGACATCACCTGACTTAGAAACAATGGGGCCAGAAATCACTTCTCTTTAACCTACCAGCATGGAGGCAGACTCGGTAATATTTAAGTAGGAAAAAGCAAAGTTCTTCAGTTCAACTTTCAGTTTGTATTTACAGACATTGTAAGAGATTGTAGGCATGCCTTTAAACTACAGAGTTCCGTGGAATATCAAAAGAGTCAAAATTTAAAATGCCACCTGTTGAAATGCAGGGACAAAACCTCCCTGCACACACACACTCACATAAGCTTTAGAGGTATCCTACACTAAGAGAGTCAAAAACTGTTTAATACACAACCCCCCATTCACTTTGCACTGGCTTAAATGACGACACACGGGAAAACGAAAAAGGCACAAAGCAAAAATGTAAGATGCTACAAGAAGCAAGAATGGGCTTTGCTGTCGGATGATTTGTACATTTATCCCCTTAGATGTGCACCTTGCACAGGAACATATTCAACTGTTTTCAGTTGATAAAAACTGAACAATTCCACAGGCCTAAATATCCTAAGAGCTTTAAAGGAAAATGAAAACCTCAAAGAAGATAAAATTTGCCAGTGTGTAGCTCCCATTCACGCTTCTGACTTACTTCAAATGGAACCCTTAAGGTAAAAATTACTTGTGCAAGAACAACTTCAAATGTAAACCAGAATAATCAACACTGCATGATTGTTTTGTGAGCTCAGTGCTGCTACCGTATGCAGTCCAAATAATGCACTTCTGGGTACAGAGTGTTTACAAGGAGAGCCAAAAGATTATTGCCATCTCGAAGACAATGTTCTGGATGCTTGATGAACAGAGAAGCCTGGGCGATCTGATCTTGAAAGTCCATATATTGTTTGTTTGATGCCATTGATTCAAGAACACCCAGTGCCTATAGACATAAGGAAAAAATTATGTTAGTTGTGTGCGTTTTGGCCCACAACAAACCAGTTCTCGAGTCATCATAAGAGAGATTCCACTGGGAGATCAATATCTACTAAAGAGTCCAGTACATTTTGAACGGAACATTCATAAAATACAGCCACATGTATTACTTCAATCCACCTCATTTCTCAAGTTGTTGCTGTCCCAAGACACGCACAAGTGCTCTATCAAGGCTTGCAATAATTGCTCCTATGTTTACAACTCAAGACATGTTTTTAGAGAAACCACAATAAAACACAAAACGTAACACACTTAAGAATTTCCATAAGAATAGCCTGAAAGGAATAGCTGACTTTATCAAGGTGCCATTTTGCTCCCATTAATAACACTACGACTCCCAACTTGACATTGTTTCTGCAGCACAGGAAGAGGAAAATTCAGGAATCCAAAGACTGGCACACGCTACCTGCTGGGCCTTCTGTGTCAGCTTTGGTTCTGAGCCTGCTTTCAGCCGGACTTGACCCTCTGCAGGAATCTGCACCAGGAGGAAGGCAGACAAGCTGCGGGCAACCAGCCGAAACCTTGCAGAGGGAAAGAGGGCAGGGAGAGAAAGTGGCGTCAATTGTGAAGTCCTCAACAGTAGATAAACTACAAGTTCTGTCCCATGAGAGGTCTTTTGCATGAGGAACATACTTAACAGCTTTAAAAGATCATTTGCAATGCGGTAAGGAAAAAATATCACTGTAACGTACACATTACAGGTACATCATACAAGCTACCATACGTACAAAAGGTTACATCTGACCCAAGCTGAGCTGCAGCCTCGAGGTCACATCTGATATACTCCTTCATTTTGCAGACTTTGAGACATGCCCATCATCCAAACTATAAGATGAGTTGAACAGGATTAAGATTTCAGCCCAGGGATGTACCTCAGAAGTTCTTAAGAACTTCACCTTTATTGAAGTACGGCACTGAGTTGGTGTTCCACAAACATCTATGTATTTCTTACTAGCCTTCTTCCCATGCTGAACTTCATTTTAATACGTAACAACCAAACTCAGCATGTTTTTAGAAAACAAACTGAGTAATAAGCAAGGAGATGCTTGATTTGCTCTTAAATATTTTCCAGCAGCTCAAAGTCCAGGCAGAAAAGGCAGTGTGCATGTGGTCGTACAAAATCCTTGTGATGTCAACCACAACTTCACTAGACATGAGCATTAAGCCAGAATCACAGCTGCGCTTTATTTTTGCACTACAAACTTGAACAAGAAGTTCATACGCACTTCTTAACCGCATTCAAACACTCGTTACAGTTTTTCTGGCTAAACAGCTTCAGAGATATGGGGGCAGTTGGGATTCAGAACATCCCTTGAGATTGCCCTGTGCTGTCTGGATCCAGGCTGCAGCTTCTTTTTATGGGGTTCTTTGTTTGTTTTAATATGACAAATCATAACGCGTTATTTAATTCACTGCAGCGTCAATTCCTACCTGGGTGACAAAGGAGACCTCCTGCCCAGCCCAATAGCTCCAAGTATTCCAGAAGTGAGTCTCTCCTCAGCCAGCTGACTCTGCCTGCCCTGGATGGACAGCAGTGTCCGAATGACAGATTCCATCACAATGGCATCATCTTGCTCCATCTGAATTAAGGATAACTGCATAGCTTTATGCCACCAAAGGAACAGCTTTGCCTCTTCCTTCGCTGAGCTGTAAGCAAGATTTAAAAAACAAAACAAAACACAGATTTAAAAAGGGACAGGAACAGTGGCTAAGAAGTCTGTCTCTCTCCCCGTTAGGACCATGGAGAATTTAGATGGTAAATTAACGACTGCTAATCTTAATATATTAAGCCAACAAAGCTATATTAATCCCAGTTATGCTGATGTAACTGCTACTGTTACAAACTCGATGCCAGTATCAGATAGCAGGTTTTCACTGCCTGTAAGAGAATAACAAACAAGGCTTTTTTTTAGGCTTTAAATCTCAGAATAATGATATGGCAGCCAGAAATGGATTTATATCTGCCTAAAAATTTTTAGGGAAGCTTCTAGTCTTTCTTTCCTTTACTTACCAGCAAAAGAAAACAAAACAAAACCTTAGGAAGCAATCACTGTTGCTTGCCCCACAATTTGGATTCTTCTCAGAAAGGAAAGGCTGAAGGCTTTTGTTGAGCAAAGCACAAAGTCAAGTTTCCCCTGTGGTATTTTTAATCCTTCCCTATACAGACTGAAACTGCAGTTTAAGTTAACAAGCTCAGAGTTTCCACATACAGCACAAGCACGAGTTTTCTGCATCAGAGTATCATCAAACGACTCCACCCAGTCACTTCCCATCCCAGACACCCTCAGCTTTGATGTTAAGAACAAGTTTTGATTTGCAATGTAAAGTGGCTTTGCTATCTTCTTTCCACTTTGGCAATAAAAGCAGGGCAACTGTGTGGTACCTACAAGAGTCAAAATATTCTTTTAATTTCAAGAAACAGAGGAATGTGCACTTTCCTACAACGCTCTTTCACAGCAACATAAATATTATCAACAGTAATATTAAAAAACAATTCATTAAATTTGTTAAATTCTGGTAATTTCAGCAGCAATAGTAAAGACAGTTCTTACACACTTTAAATACAAAGTACTACTGCTTTAAACCCAAAGCTATTACGAGCCATCCATTCTTTCTCACCTGAACCCAATTACCTATTAAGTTGTTTTATAGCAATACTAACTTCACAGGGTTCAGATTTGGTCCACAGCAAGCAGATTTGAACACTTAGCTTTGGGAGTTCAACTGAATATTTAACATGTAATTCATCCCACCTAGTGGACATCCAGGAAAGTGGAACTCACAGTGATTAAGGATTTGCTTGAAATGACTTGAATTCAGCACTAATCCAGGCTGCCAGTGAGATCAAGCCTCTCCAAGTGGAAACCAAGCAAAACCAAACAAGAAACATTCGTGTAAAATTCATTCTTCTGTTCCACCGCGGGGTGTACCAGTGTTGGCACCAGGGGATGAGCAGACTAACAGAAGGTATGGGAGGACTTCCCATTTCAGTCAGCAGCCTGATTGATTACACTGACTGTACAACCACAGCCATATTTAGAAGGGTACAGACAGAAGCCCCGAGCTCCATACCTTGGATACACTTGCTCCAGCCACTTGCTGATGGTGATCAGGATCTTCATCTCATTGGTAAGAGTTTGGTCAGTATTCAGGCACTGCAGCAGGTAGACGTAGAGGGTCAAGTAGCTTCCTAAGGACAAACACTCCTGCAGGAATTCTTCCATGGTTAGCTCAGGAACTTGGAGGGAAGCGAGTATAGGGCCCCATCCCAAATCCTGATGGTGAGGAAGATCTATAAAGAAGACAGAAACATATATATAAGCAGCAGTTGCTAAAACCTACAAACTGAAGCCACCCCACTGTGTTCCTATAAATTACAGAATACTAAAAATGTCATAAACAGAAAGAACAGAGCCCTGATTATGAAAACAGGATTAAAATGCAGTTCTGGCATGAGGCAGCATTAAGCCACTAGGATTCTAAATGAGTCATGTTTAATGAGCACCCAAAGGCCAATCAACACTTCTGACTTAAGCAGCAGAACGAGAGATGCTCCTGCCTTTATTGAAGTAAGAGGTGATACAGGCTTCTGTCGTCTCCGCCATGTGTCGCACGGAGGCCAGGCTCTGACATGCTGCTGTCAGAAGGGGCATTGCTAGCAATCCGTGCACTTTACTGTCAATCCACTTCCGTAAGCTCCCCCGTAGTGACTCAGCTGTTGTAACGCTGGAATTGTTCAACATCATCAGCGTTTCTGTAAAGAGACTGCTGAGGGCCAGGTGACGTGTCTGCAGATCCATATCTGGAAGACAAATTCAAGAATCATTGCAGTAAACAGACTCGAGGCACTAAACGACCTGAACTTAGAATCATCACTGAATACTCTCTGTAGATACTGGGAAAAGACTCCTGATCATTAAACTCCTGATTTCCTTGTTTGTACCTATGAAGCCACAAAGAGACACTTACTATACAAAAAGACACTTATTACCAAGAGAGTGGTGAGGTTCTGAACAGACTGCCCAGAGAGGTTGTGAATGCCCCGTCCATCCTTGGCAGTGTTCAAGGCCAGGTTGGATGAGGCCCTGGGCATCCTGGTCTAGTATTAAATGTGGAGGTTGGCAGCCCTGCATGCAGCAGGGGGGTTGGAGCCTCATGGTCCTCGAGGTCCCTTCCAACCCAAACCATTCTATGATTCTGTGATTCTGTGATTCCTTGCAGTCTCTTCCCTTGATAAGGCAGTTCCTAATTTATTAAACTGAAACAGTTGACAAGTCTGTATGCAAGAGTACAGCAGAGCAAATCATTCATTTAGCCTTTTATCACGCCTACAGTGAAAATAAGTGGAATAGTAAAGCACGTTTAAGATCTCCAAGAAAGCTTGTGTACTAAAACACACTTTAAAGCACAAATCAAAACGAAATAACTGGGATTTTAGATTATTCAGTCCAAAATACCATGAGCCCTGAAATATTGCAGGCCCTCCGTGCATTTTCCAAGTTTCTAGATTTTCTGTTAATCACTGCATTCAACCTCAGAAAAATTTTCTGAAATCATCTCTTGCAATTGCCTACGTGTGTTATCATGGGCCACTTGTAACACTACCCTCCAACTACCAACCATTCCTGCTCTCAGCGATTAAAAAGTCTAACAGCAGAACAAACTGTATTTTATGAAAAAGCCACCACTGTTAAAAAAGAACTTTCAATCAGTGTCAGGTGTTCTAGTGAGGAAGAGTTTCAACTTGACTTACGCACAAACAGGGATTAATCACTGGAAAAGCACTGCCCTGAAAGACTCAGACCTCCAGACCTGCAGACAGTCAGATGCTGGCAGGACAAAGCCCTGGAGGGCCTGATCTGACCTTGAGGCTAGCCCTGTTTTCAGGAGGAAGGTGGTCTGCAGGCTTCCAAAGATTCACTCCAAACAAATGGCTGCATCAACCCAACATGAAAAGTTTGAAGGAAAAAAAAAAAGGCAAAAAACTCAAGACACCTATCACTGCACAGCTCTCCACTAAGGTAAACATCTCTTATCACAGACTGACTGAAAACAATAATGCTAGCAGGTTACGTGACTTGTCTGTGGTCACAGTTTTACAGCCATGTCACAAGAATTCTCTGACAATAGGGCTGTCCTAGAGAGCTTCCCCATGTGCAACAGGAACACTGAGAAATGGCTATCGGTGTCACAGATCTTCTGATAGTTTCCACCGTGTGTAGGTCATGGACAGCAAAAGATATGACTCCTGACAAGTATTTTGGTGTAACACAGCAAGACAGCCGATGTGATGTGATTTGGATAAAGAAAGGTCAGAGTGGCACTAGCACTAAAAACTGAGATGGATAAAAAATGCTATGGATATAGACACATCACGCCGTCAGCATACACCAATGTATCCTCCCAACTCTACACTGCAAGTTATCCTGATCGTGCTATGTTTTAGAATCTGTTCTTAAAATCCCATCCCTCAGGACTCAGTGTGTGTATTTCTAAGTGTCATCTCTACTCTTTAAAAACAGATGGCAGCATCCAATAAAGAGATCAGAACCAAGACAGCAAAGAAAAGACAGCGCTCAAGCTCCTGTATAATAGTCAGTTCTACTTAAAACTCCTGCTTCTTCTGTTGGTGCTGTCCCTCTTGACAGTTCGTTGAGGAAATGATCCTGTTATTGTTTTGTGCCCATCTATCTCATACATACTTCAGAGCAACACACCCTGCCCATAGGGAGACCAATGCGCTAGAATAAAGGATCTTGACAGTTTTAAAGTAATTTGCACTTCTCCAGTACAAACCTGGGGGATTAAAGATGACTACATCATCAAGCAACTTGGACATTTCTTGCTCCAAAACTGCAAGAGTAATCTTTCCACTTTGTTCCAAGGTGCTGAGGAATTGAACCACCTGGCGGATGTACGCTTGGCACTTCAGGGTTGCATCCTGTTAATCAAAATTAAAATGAGTTAGGAAAAGAAACCCACAAAAAACAACCACACCTGGCATTCTTTCCACGCTATAATATATAAAAGGAGAACGCTGTAAATGAGAAGAACAGCTTAGAGACAACACAAAACCAACATCACTTACAAGGTGGACGTGACTATCTGAAGATGTGCCAAAGCCTGCTGAGATTTTCAGGAGCTTCACTATCAGTTCAGATGCAGCATCTTTAGCAAGGATAACAGAGGGAGGGTAGTGACTGTTACAATAGCTGATGATGCTTTGATAAGATGAAATGCCCACAAGTTGCCAAGGAAGGGAGCTAGTCTGTCCAAGAAGATTTATGAGTGGCGATTCCTGAAGATTTAAAAGACATAAGTTTATCAACTGCTGGTGATATCTTAACATAACAGCATGCAATGCCTCCAAGTGGTAACAGGAAGATACCACAAGTGGGAAAAGACCGGCAGGTATGAAATGGGACCCCTTGAAGATTTCCCAGCCCTTCTGGGAGAGTGTCCCAGAAAGAGTGCATTGAATCAAACTGTATTGTGCAAGATTTATCTATACACGGTGCTTAGCAAAAGCAGGGTTTGGAAAATTCATCTCAATACCAGTTGTTTCTCCTTCTTATTCTGACTACTCAAATACTGGAATGAAATCATAAATGGTTGAAGTATTGGTGAAATACCCTTTCAGAGTAAAAGAAAAGGAAAACTTAACTACAATTCGAAAGACAAAGTAATCTCTGCTCAATACTTCACCAGAAGCAGACAGTGACAAGCTTCTTAAAGATGCATCCGATCTTCATGATAGTTACAATGCCATCCTATCACATATTTTTTGGCTTACAGTCTTGAGTGATTAAAGCTGAAAGTCTGTATCAGTGGAATCTAGCTCAGCTTTAGGCCTTCAGTTAAACAAACAGCTATCTGACCCTGCCACAAAAACTAGTAAGGTCAGCATCATACATTGCACTTAAAACAGTACTGCAGGTGTTGCAAGCCTGGCTGCCACACAGTCAGAGCTCCTCCTGAATTTACTCCAGCAGACTGCTAGCATCAGTCTGCTATGATTCAGACACTCATTTTCACTCACTTTCATAAAAAGCTTCACTTCAATATATATATACAATATACATATACACATGCAGTGTATTACATGTGCGCATATGCACATATCCTTGCTACTGTTACCTCTGCTTCCCATGTGCATACACTCAAGGCTCTCCCCAAACAGGAAAAAGAGAAGGAGAAAAGGCACTTGAATTAAGGATTAACTTAAGAGACAAAGAACTATGCAGCATTCGACACTTAACTATGGCAAGAGACAGCTTCACAGTAGATTTACTTAACAACAGGGTTTGTTTGTTTTGGTTTGATTTAGTTCAGGGTTTTTTGTTGCTGTTGCTGATTTTTAAAAGACACCACCATAAGTATTTGTTCATTCCAAAACTCATGCCGTAACCAGAGAAAACAGTCTGTGTTTATTTGTTTATTCCTTACACCACTACTGGATCACACCTCCTACAGAAGCTTCACAAAACAAACAGCAGTACTTCCTTTCTCACACAGCTCACACAGAACGCCTCACAGAAGGATTCTGTTAGTGCTGTAACAAGCATACTGCTCATGGCATTTCATGAAACACTTCAGAGCTCATAATTCTGCAAGGGAGGAAGAAGTCACAGCCTGCTTCCTTGTCAACAAAGGACTATCCGTCTTCAAAGAGGGACAGGAATAAACCTTTTCAGAAATTACCTCTTTGCCTATAAGCTGTTCCTCCTTTGCCAACAGGACCATCATATACAGCAGACAGACAATCATGTTGTGAGTCTGAGGATGGGGGTTGGGATTCCAGGCATCAGAAAGGACGCTGACCCAGTTTATTTCACATAGAACGTAGCCCAAGAATATGAAACAACTCTTGGGGCTGCCTCTTTCAACCTGTGAAGGTGAAAGGAAAACAAAAAAAAAAGGCATATGTAAGATAAATGTAAGACATGTAAGACAATGTAAGATAAAAGTGCATTCGTAAGAACATGGCAATTTTAAGGTACATCAACTCAAACTAGGTATGTATTAAATTAATATTAAAGCAGTGGTAGATTACAAAGAATGCTGCCTCTACAGCTCCCCACATCTTCATATAAGACTTGATAGCACCCCTTCATAAACACCTGTTTATGAACACAAAACGAGTAGCTGTCATTTACTTTTGAAATAATTCATAATTCATAATTCATACTTTTGGAATAATTCATAAACAAATATACTTTAAAAGCTTCCCTCTTTACAGGACATTCTCCAGCTCTGCAGTTATTCCCAAAGGCAACAGAAACTATGGCCTTATTTCAAAGGATGCCACCTACTCACCTTAAAAAACTCTTCCATAAGCATCTGGTCTGGATGCATTTCCTTCCATGGGAGTCTCCTGAATTCAGTATGGAAAGTATAGAGAATAAACTCTGGCATTTTGGGGGCTGTGCAACATCTATAGTAATGCATCAGATGCAACCAGAGAGCACCGTGGTGGCTCGGCAGCAGCTTATCTAAATGCAAAGGAAATAACTGAATTAGCAGCAGGATAAAAATTGAGGGACGCATGGTTGCAGAAGAAAATCCAGTTTTGAAGATGAAAAACCATAAAGGCAAGATCCACCCAAGCACACACATTAAAAAAAAAAATAACATTAAGCTTTAAGTGTTGCACTTCTGTTTTCCTTTTTTTTCCTTAAAGTTAGGCAACTTACGACTTTATGTCATGTTCTTTTGAGCAAACTCTGGACAGCAATGGCAGTTCACTGTTTTTATGATGCTGGTGTTCTCTGTGTTAGTTGCATTATTTCACTTCTTTTTAATCTTACAAATCTGGAGTCTTACAAAACGTGTGATGTTATTTTTACATATTCATTTCTACAAGCTAGGTTTGAATCCTTAAGAGCAATGAAGAGGTATTTGTGAAGTTCATTTTTTTTTCCATTCCTATGCCTCATTATGCATTAGAAACAATACACAAACACAAACGCCAGCTCAAAATGATCAGACCAGGAGATTAAATTATCCCCAAAGCCAACTGCTGAGATGCATCACTTACTATCATGACATACTTCTGCTTGTTATGCTGTATGGAAAACTCAGACAAAAAATGGAGTCACGTGCTTGTCACGATAGCTCATTTTGTTTCACTTTCCTTCATATAGATACATACCCACTGGATGACAAACTTAATCATATTCTCTGCCCTCCACCAAATCAAAAAGCTGTCTTTTAAGGACAAAATAAAGAAACAGGCTACTGGTATCACAGCAGTGATCATCATGGCCAAACAAAATCCCCTCATGTCCCACATCTCCACGGATGAGAAAGTGCCCCTACCTTAAAACAGCATGGACCTTCACATACCTTTAAAGCTCTCGTGCAAAAGCTTGATGCAGTCTGTAAACAAATGGACCATGCTGGATGCTGCAGGAGTGTCACTCTCCAACCAAGGGTAGCAGGGCTGGTTACTGAAAGTAGAAATAAAGCAACAGAACTGTCAGTGCTGAGTTAGTTACTAGAAGTCACACAGCTGTAGAGACATATTGTGCAGCATAGACATTTAATATAGTACAGGTATCAGCAGCTCTTTCATTCCAAACTCAGTACTTCAGGACTGTTCTTACCTTCCTTGCATACATTAACGCTACATGGAAGGTCCATTCTCACAGGGCTAACACTCTTCCTTTTCAAAATATAATAGATTTTTGCTAATGCAATACATACCTTGCTTCTTCCTTGTCTAAGACCAGTATCCATGGCTTAAACAGTCCAGCAATAACTGAATACAAGGATTGCAATGCTAGAAAAAACAAAGTAAGGAAGTTTACAATTCAAACAAGCAACCATGAACAAATTACATCTCCAAACCTGGAGAAGATGTTCTCTCCTTATTACAACATTGAATCAGTTCTCTATAATCAAAAACTGGATGCACAAGGCTTGTTCATGACTTACATCAATATTATGATTGTTTTAACAACAACCATAAGCGTTTTGTACTGTTTAGATTCTTTCATTATTATTTACTTTGACATATCTCTCAGACTGCAGGCATAATAACTACTCACAAAACGTTTATCCACATACTAAAATAGAAGATCCACAGAATTTTTTCCAAATTACCAGCCATGTACCATGATACCATGGTGACACCGAGTACTCCCCTGCTTCCAAACCTGTGCTCAGTGCAAAAGAGGATATTTTTCTTCAAAGAGGGATCAGTCCACAAAATAATCTGAAAGCAAACTCTGGATCAGGAAATTTAAAGAAGGATCCTCCAGCAAGCAGGAATATGAGAACAAAGGAAGTCCCAGTTAGCTCCCTGCAGTGCTTGTTGGTATCTCAGTGCCATCATTATTATGCAAATATGGAGAAAATGAAATGGCCTTTAACAGAAGAAATTAAGAACAAGCTCTCAGCTTCAAGTCATGTGCTCTTAAGTCATATTACCTGCCAAAACTCCATTGCTGCCAACAGGCTCTTGGGCTAAACTGACAACTTCAGTTTCAATGAGCCGTTTAATAAGATACTCCAAAAATGTGTTCACTTCAGGCACATAAGGACTCCATTTTGAAAAGAGACCAAAGGTCCTGAAGTCCACTGAAGCTAGACGAAGCTTGCAGAAAGAGGTGGAGAGCCATTCTATTGTCTCTCTAACCTGCAGAAAGGAAGAACACTCAATCAGCTGAAGACAGACTGCACAGTAGTGTTAGTTGTCACTGTTAGGACATCTGTTCAGCTGCAGAACAAAGTAAACCAACCTGACAGCTACCCACCTGTTCTGCAGACAGGAGGATTTCTCCAGCATCTCGCAATACAGCACTTTCAGTGCAATCACTTTTCTTGAAGCTCCCCTGTTCAGCCACTGGTGAACCACATCCCAAAGCTTTAAGTGCTGCCTTCCAACAGTCAGGGCTTAGAAGCTGCTCTGAGGAGCCTGGGAGAAACAGAAAGCATTCTGGTTTCACCTGGGACACGTGTTTTTTCCCCCCCCCCTTCATAGTGTCTTGTATAGAGCTATATTTTGGCTTTAGGAGAAAAGGAAAGCTGATAACACATGGATGTTTTAGCTGTCACTGGGCAGCACTGCACACAGCCAAGGACATCTCAGTTTCTCAACTTCTTGTACTGTCCTGCCAGCAATGGGACTGGGGGGGCACAAGGAGCTGGGAGGGGGCAGAACCAGGACACACTGACCTGAACAGGCCAAAGGGGTCCTCTACACTGTATGGCATCACATGACAAAAAAAAGGAAGATAGTGGGAAGCTGGGCAGGAGGGCCAGCCCTTGGGACTGGCTGGGCATATCACTACTCTCGTTACTCTCCTCTTCTCTCTTTGTAAATAAGCCAGAAGAGTACAGAAAGCTTAGCACATATCAATTCAGATACTCACTTTGCACAAACAGTCTTAGAAAATCACTATAGTGGTCGGGGAACTGATACTGGAGAAGGTTAGTCCAGTGATTGCAGAAGATATTGAACGGCATCAAAATATCTTCTTCAGGTTCAAGGCCACACGCATTGAGAGCCAAGTGAATGGATTCCAGAAGCCGGGTACGTTCAGACAGAGGTGGTTTAGTGACATTTAACCACTGCGTAAGGTCAAACTAGAACAAAGGACAGGAAGCATTTGTAAGTAGAAGCTTTCATGGTCACAACACCCTCAGGAAAAGGGAGAAACTGTCATGCTGAAAAGCCTCCCTAGGTTTTATGTGCTTAAGGAAAACCTAAGAAATTTCCATTTTACTAACCCCCATCCTAAAACCAAGGTAACTCTCTATAAAGGTTATGATTCAGCATATTAGAGATGTCCCTGAATTTACACAGAGACACTTATCTGGGGGTTCTCCAGTTTGTAGAAACACACGTGAGCTTCCACGCTTCAGTACTGCTGTCAAAGAAACACTTAAATGCATTATGTTGAGCTAGTCCTTGCAGTCCATAAGTTTTCATACGGAGATTCAATGCTTTTGTAGCCTCCAGGTAATCTGTTTCCAACTGGGTCAACAGAGACAGTGGTGATCTATGCCACCAAGGAAAGCTCAGTCATGCCCAAACCAGACCAGCTGACAGTCACAGCTGTAGGGCTCCTTCTCTGTGTAATGTTATGAGAAGGAAGATTTCTGTTTGTCTGCTTTTATGGCATTTTTTTTTTGTTTTTTTTTAAAGGCAGATGGGATTCACTGGCAATGTGGATGAACACTTCCTCAGATACACCAAACAGAAGATACCATGAAGAGCCTGCTTTGATTTCACCTGAAGAGTAAGAGTGTACCAAAGAGGAAACCATAGGAATCACACACTGATATTATATCTGGCCTAGGAAAGGGTAGTTCAACATTCCCATCTGGATTTGCCTCCAGCCTCTCTTTAGCTTAAATATAACAAACAGCATTTAGTATGAGCAACATATAAAAGCTGTCAAAGTTATTTTGAAGTACCGGGTTTCTATCTCTTTTCCATAGCTTTAAGAAGATCCACATAAGCAGCCCACAAAGCAGATCCAATGCTCATATTAGTATTTTACCTTTGTCAACAGCATGAAGACAACATCGCTGTTGTCCTCACTCAGGAAGGTCACGACTTTTTCATATAAAGCCACAAACTCATCAGGAGAAGCAACAGGAGTGAAGTATGGAGAAAGGAGCGTACAGAGCCTTCTGTTGTGCAGGATTGTCTGGAGGAGACGTTTGCACTCTGACTTGGTCCCACTGATGAACACCTAAGGAATAATGAGAAAAATGGTCCAATGTGAATCTACTGGGGAAAAAAAAAAAAGACACTTCTTACAAACTTTTCTTGAGATAAGCACAACTGGACTGTTTAAGAAACGTTTGTTCCAAAAAGCAAAAGCTGACTGTATGAGAGCAACTTCAAGTAAATACTGCTGCTCCACCAAAGGAAACTGCAAAATAAACACTGCTTCCCTAGCACGCTGAAGAATAGCACTTGTGACCGCATACACTGCATAAAAATATTCAGAAACCCAATTTTTCTGATAAATTAAAGAAAGCGAATCCAGATTTCAGCAGCCCTATTTGGCATTAGTAAAGACTAACACAGAACTGTGGCTATAGAAAGCTGCTCTGCACCCCAACTTCTACTTCTAATGTACAGTTGGACATGGGAAAAACACTGTATCCAAGGTATCAAAATAAATACCTGGACGTACAGCAGAGGATAATGCTTGTTTTACAGAGCATCTGTGTAATGCAATCCCATTGCAAACATTACCACAAAGAAGCAGCAAACTTCTTGCCAACTCACTGCACAAAGGACACTGCAAGGCTTTAGAAGACAAAATGACTAACGACAGATTTGTGTCAGCTAGGAAATGATCCATAATA
>PPHD01003308.1:0-28299 GCA_002909625.1 Bambusicola thoracicus | reverse complement strand
ATCTCCCTTATTAATATTTGTAATAAACTGGTCGGACCAACATCTGGACCATTGCTTCTTAATCTCACACCGGGTATACATATATCAAAGAACCTCTTCTCCTTCCTATAAATTGGAGCGAGACAACGGTTTATAGGAAATTGATAACTAATGCAAGAATGGGAAGATTAACTAATATTTTTCCAGAAAATCTGAGGACAATCTTCCTGAAACACTTGCTGTTAGGCAAGAGGGAAACGAAGCAATGAAAAAGTTTTTGAAAAAAATGTGACACTGGGGCAAAAGCCATTCTCAGCAAGCGACTTGCCTGTGGTCTCGTTGGTGAAAATAAGAACCAGTCAAGATTTCATCTCTGAAACCACAGAACTAGATCCCAATAGTAGGAGTTCAGTCAAAATAATAACTCTGGACGGACCATATGGGGTCCTCTCTTCTATGGGTTTTATACTTCTTTCTACAAGCAGCTCCAGAGACTTTTAAACACAGAAATCAAGCTAAAATGATTAAAATGAGGAGAACTTAATAGCAGACTGAAATTCACAAAAAAGTTTTGAATACCAGATTACACTGACTAAAACACTAGGGTGCATGGCAGGAAAGATAAAATAGGAATAAACCAGAAATTACTTAAGGTTAATGAAGTCTCTCTCTCTTCATTTCATTGTTACCTGACCTCCCTGATGCAGAGTTTCAGAAACCGGTATTTCAAACTATCCATATTTACAAGCAACCCCTCCAGAGTATTCTCAGTTTAAATAAATATCATTTATTTATTTATTGAGTTGTTCCTTCGGTGATGTGCCTGCCAGCATACTCCAGATGAACCATGTCAGTCTCAGTCTTCATTACCTTTCCTTCCCTCATCTCTCCTGAGCCTTATATAAGTCTTCCTGGCTGAACTGTAGGTAGTCCATGTCATGGGGAACATTTTTCCCTTACATCTTAGAATTCTATAATTTATACCACGAAATTAAAACCAACATAAATTAGTAATTCAATCCCCATATTCCAATTTAATGAACTAGAGGCTTCATTGCATTATTGTTTTGTGCCACTGGACCAATCATTCCGTTTACAGATGGAATGTACTTCTTTTTTAATAAATAAATGCATAAAAAATAAAGGTATTCTCAATGCAATTATGTTGATATCCCTCAGGAACCAGAATGCAATTATTTAAAATATTATTTCCTTAGATTACTCTCAAGAAAATAAGGAAAGAAATATGAAATTTGTGTCCTTTTAGCTTAAGCTCATTTTAAGAGCAGCAACAGTGATGCGGTTAGTCCCCAGTGGCAACTGAGAAGCACTTAGCCAGAAAATTGTTATTGGATTACAGTTCTGGCTTCATAAAATGTGGCTAAAGATCATTTTAGACATCTATTGAGTGACCCATTGTCAAAACTGGTATGCAAACAAGTGACAAAGTTATTTCGTTTGGTCGTTTTTTTGAGGATTTTTTAGATCACGGAGGTAACTTGGGGCTGTATCAGCCTATGCAGTTCTGATTCAATTATAAAAATAACTCACAATAAGAATAATTCTAGCATAAATAATTGGACCCCTCAGGAGAAAAAAAAAATCTCTGCAAACATGTGCATGTAATTCCAAGTGTTCCTGATATATAAGGAATTCTGAAGCGATATGGTGATCAGAAGTCAATTCCCATATTGAAAACTACCTTTCAAACTAACTGGTCTTCTTCATTAAAATAAACAAGATGAAAAGGGCGCCAAAGGACACTGCATAATTTTTAACAGTGTGCAAATTGAGACCATTCAGACACCACTAAAGTTCATACAATTCTTTTCATTTCACTTTACAGTCTTTTTCAAACAGATGATTTCCTGGATAAGAATCCTGCCTTCTATATTTTAATCTGCTAGTAAAAATGAACAACTAGTGTGAATGTATTTTGATGTACACGTGCAAACTTAACCAAGTGCAAAGAAGAAAGCAAAAATGAGGAACTTAATCCAAAACCTAACATGAGATTTTTTTTCTTTACATAAGCTCTTTGTCATTTTCATTCACTGTCCATTACATGGTATGTCTTTGCTCACATAATTACATAATTAATATACTCAGCACCTATTTCATCCCCTGGTTAATTTTGCCAGATATAAATACAGACATACTCGAAGAAACAGATCTGGAAAGTGAAGAAACAGAACCAACCACTGTGTACCACTGAGTGCTACTAAATTCTTCTAATCCCCACAACAGCCCTCTCGATAGAAGTGCCACAGCAAGAACAGCTTTTGCGGGGGTAACTCCATCTTTTCACAGTGTGGGTAGAATGAGACCTTGGCTTTGTCCGTCTGTAAGCACTCATGCAGCTTGTAGCAGCAAAACAAAGCAGAAACATCAATCTCACAACACTGCTGGCTCCAAAATCTGTTTTCTGAAAATGAAAATGATTTGGAGAGGGAGGAGATAAACTTTGCAGCTAAAGGCCTGGGTGTTTGTTGTTGTTGTTGTTGTTTCGCTTGTTTCTTGTTGTGTTTTTTTGTTTGTTTGTTTTTGTTTTTGTTTTTTGCAATTTATCCTACAGGTCAGAGCCACATTAGCTGAGAGAAGTGCATGACTATGGTCATAGTTCTATTGAAGATTAGTGGATCGGCAGAAGATTCCTCCCTCAGACATCTGCCACAAAGAAGAAATGAAAGTAGCAGCAAATCTACAGTAAACAAGGAAGATTCTAGTTTGAACTGAGAATTTGACAAAGTTTTAAGAGATCTACCCTTGGCCAGCAAATTGGCAGTTTTGTCCTCCACAAAGATGTCCAAAAAGTAATTCTGCTCATCCTTGTGAGAAAAGAAAATATCAGATGGGTTCCATTTAGTGGGGTCACGGAGACCAGATCAGTGTTCATCCTGACATATGGATCCTCACATTTAGGGTCAGAATTTAAAAGTGCAACTCTCAACAAAAATTACTTAGTTCCTTGAATGATACCAGTAGGTCATGGAGGACAGTGATGTTACATCAAAGGAAGAGAATCACTGATGGCTGTTTGCAACACAAACATACTTTCAGATTTACTGCTTCCATACAGAAGTATACTATTTCTCTATACAGATGCAAAATGTCATTTGATGCAGCAGTTAGAGAGGAAAACTACTTTGTTTTTAAAAAATCTTTCTCATTAAGAGTCAGTATCAAGCGTGTTTCACTGCACAAAAGCATAATCCTAAACTATACTGAAGTTCATCCCTCAAAATAATGCACTGACTTGCTTATTTCTGTTTAATTATCCAAGTGTACAAGAAAGTGGAACAGTCCAGTTTGAACACCCTAATGCTGTCTCAGCATGTTTCAGCTCCTGGCACATGCTATTCCAACAGCTAGTGATCACTGGAGTTAAAGTGCATGCACCCAGCTGAATAGGATGCAATTCCTATTCATATGATGAATATCAAGGTCAGAGGTGAGTGCCAGATAACACATGGCAGATGTGGAGGGAGTAGAAGGAATTCTGTTTACTTTGGGTGACCACCTACATTTCAAGTGGGGAGGGGAGGAGGTGGGGGGTTGTGGTGGGAGGTGTCTAAAACTGCATGGTAAAGACTATTTAAGGTACTGCATTGTACAATATTTTGCAGGACAAAGCTATGTTCTTGTGTTTTAGCATGAAATACTGTTGAAATATAAAATACAGTCCAGCCCAAATTAACCACACATGCAATGCATCTCTTTTAGAAACAAACAAGAGAAATTTTATTAAAAGATACTCTTCAATCACTTCGGCTGGTATTGAGAAACCGTACTGATTTTTGTGTTGTCAGTATTTCTATCCACTTCAGGATGCTGAGGGACTACAAGCAAAGTAACCTTACCAAGAAATGGAGAAAAGGTGATCTGAACCTGAGAGAAGTTCTAACAGTCCCTGCGAAGACTCTGCAAAAATACAGCATGAGAACCTATTTACAGTCTTGCTGTACATGTCAAAAAGGTGCTGCAAGTTATCACTGGCTGCCAAGACTAGATCCTCAGTCCTGTAGCTCAGATCATGCAAAAGGGACCTGAAGCTGCTCCAAACAGTGGATGATTCTTACACATCAGATGTACAGGGCAGGAGATTTACAGGAATTCTTCAAGCAGTGAGAATTATTAGCAGCCATTCGTTACTCCTAGCTTTTAGCTTCCTGAGCAGCAAGGAGGCACTTTCTGTGGTACGTTCAACTACTATGAGAGACATGGGAGAGGATGGAACACATCAGATATATCAATGAGCTTTCCTGTGCAAAGAATGAACTCATAGACTGCATTTCTCCTGCTCCCTCTTCTCTTCCTAAAGAAATCATGAAAGTCATTAAGGATTTTGCTGCTTCCCATATGGAGAATTTGGAAGGTTGAAGTGGACCAGTTAGGAGAAATTCAGTTCATAGAAAGATCTGAGAAGAAAAATGCCAGGCAGGGGAAGGAAAAATAGTTACGTATAAAAGTAATATACAAACAGCAAAAACAAACTAATCTGGGACAAGTGGCATTACTAAAGATCCACTTCCCAAACTACTGAAATCAAATATCATTGCGAAGACAGTGCTCCAGCAAACAGATGGAGTGGAGGGTCAGGGGCGGTTTGATAGTTTTCCCTGAAATCCTTTCCATTTATTATTTTGAAACAGGCCTACTCAGTGCTCAAAAGAGACTTAATGGGAGTATCATTACAATTTCAAAATTAATCTTTATAGAAAATCTAGTGGAGGATAATACAAATCCTAGACAATAGTTGTGGAGGAAAGTTAAATACAAGTAGAAAACAGAAGGAAACAAATCAATAAATAGATCACCATGTAGATGCCGACTGGTTAGCCTGCTGTCTTCTTAAATGAGTTGTTTTGTTAATGCCTTTAGAAGCTTTGGCATGTGTGTTGATGATTCAAACAAGTTTTTCTAAGTGAAGTACAGTGAGGGAGTGAGTGTGGCAAATTATATTCTGAACTCTTTGAAGATTCTGTTGTGCTACCTTTTTAAAGATATACACTGCCTTATTTGTTGGATGGATTGTAGAAGAGGGCTGTTCAAGTAGAAAATCCAATAGCTTTAAGTTCTAAGCCTTCTACACAATGTACAACTCAGGTAACATTAATGATAATTAAAATAATCACAGTTCTATAAGGCGAAAGTGTATTTGCTGCATAAAGCAGTCATTCTTTTTTGAAATCAAAACAATCTGCAGAAAGTGCTCTGGTATTGCTAGAGTCTGGCTGAAACAAATGAGCAAGAAAACAATCATTTCTCAGAAAGTGAATGTATTCCCCTCCCAGTTAACTTTTGGTCTGCTGCCACACTGCCATTTTGGCAACTAAAGGAATGCTTTGGGCACCGTACAAAGGCATCTGTGGCAGCCTCGGGGTTAAAGCAGACTTTTCTCATCTTTGACAGATGGTTAATTCATGGTTATTACTAAATTCAATTGCTCGATAATTTAGATATGACAAACATGTGGAAGAATATATGCCAGGGCACCCTTCTAGGATTCCCCAAATGCAATATCCCCCTCCCTGATTTTGTCATGCACCCTCTTGCAGAGTTTGACAGATTGAAACAAATGTAAGCTTTCCAAGCACTTTAATTCCCTGGTGCCACTCTTGTTACCTTAGAGAGTGGTTCTAGATAGTTAGATAGTTACTGCGTCCAGACCCAGAGAAGGTTGTATTGGCTTCACTAAAGCAATTGTTTTGTCAATAAGTGCAGTACAAGTTCATTTTTTTTTTTTTTTCCTTGAAGGCCTAATTTCTGTGGCGGTGTCCCTGCATGTACCACCACTTAAGCAATCACAGGAAACTAATTTGCCTTTTGTGAATATCACTGACTTCGGCTAGGCTCTATTGACAGGTTGCCCAGAGCAGATTTAAAGCAGGCCATGCCTGACACACCCACACCTGCCTACCACAGAGAAATAGTCACGAAGTGAAGCCACTCGAACTGTCCTTCCCTCTCCATTACAACCTCTAAGCCCAAATCCAATCCATTTTCTCATGTGAGACAACCATGAAGATCAGCATTTTGACTTAAAAATAATTTTAAAATACCCCCTTCCCTCCTTTTACTGAACCTCTCCCCTTCTCTGTTTTCACTGTTACCTCAAAGCTGACTAGCAAAAGGAAGCATCTCAAAACACCTCCACATCTCACTCACTGCAGTTGAAAGTCTTTCACTGACTTCAAAGATGTTTGGATTAGGCCTAAAGCCAGCATCCTAACATGCTAGCACAGACTACCAAGCCACAACTCTGGCTGAAATACATGCTGTGTACTTGCTATTGCTAAAGCAACAGAGGAAGCTTACAAAGCTTCAGATCTCTGAAAGTTTGAGCTGCTCTTTCCTTACTACTCTGCAGAACATTCTGTGAAGTTTCAGAAATTCTTCTGCTGATGTGGGCCAATTTACAGGTTTCTCATTTGACCCACAAAATCCAGGTATCACAAATTGGCCTTGCTTTTGAGATCATAAGTGCATACATCACTTTCCTCTTCCTCCCTAGAAATTTAATTGCCTTTATGCCTTATAAAGCCCTGAAATGTCATACTTATAGCTAGAAAATGAACCTTTTAAAGCAGAGATCATGCCTTTACTTGTTAGTAATTCACTTGGTACACTATTGGCACTATATAATAAGAAAGAATAAACACAACAATAGTATGTGGGAAAAGACTCTGTGATGTTTTTCCACCACTGCCATTAATCCTACACAGCTTACAAGACAAAAAAAATTCCAGGCAAATGTGTGAAAGCTAAGCCTTACCTGTAAGCTTTTGAAATAGCCACAGAGAAAACCTGAATCTAACCTACCGTGTGCTCAAGGCAAGTGAATCCATTAAAGCAGTTCAGATAAAATGTTCACAGTTTCTGTTTCAAAGAACTGCATTAGCTTCAGAATTAGCACCATGCTGTCTGTCTGTCTGTCTTTCACACCACCCTGAACTACAGCTGCCTTAAACTATGGACCTAACACACACAGCTGAAAAAAGATGCCAAGATCTCTCTGCTCCTATAGGCAGAGACAAAGAACAAGACATCTTGTAAGCCTCTCTCAGTGTCTCATACAACTGATCCTTTGGTAAGCAACTGCTCTGACATCTGGTGGCATTAAACTCTCTCTCCTTTCCCTGCTCTCTAATTGTGTTTAGAAACGTATGGTTGTAAGAAGCTTATAGAACTAAACCAAAACTAATGGAAGAGTCTCATAACCTGAACGGTACGTTACCATGTGGGGCACCTCACAGAGCTGAAGGGAAACAAAGCTGAAAGAGAAAATTGAACAATCTTCTTTCACCTTTGGTGTCCACAGAAACCCATGTTTCTGGGAAGTAATCAGGGTTTTGCAGTCATGAAAATACATTAGAATATCTCAACCCATCTCATCTCTTTTGCAACAGATAAAGCACTCTTTTACCCCTAATTAAAAAGATTAATAAAGAAAAAGAACACATCAGGTTTGCATCAATCATTGCCCATGTGGTTCTTATTATTGTAATTAAAAGTTATCTCCTTAAAATTGTTGGATGAAAGTGTCATGATCTACAATTGAAAACACATTGAAGGGAGTTATCCAACTTGTATGACTGTTTTAAGACAGTCCAATTTAAGAACACTATGGAGATAATGTATTCAGTAGAATTCTTAAAGGCAATCTGTCAGTAAAAGTGCACTTCTGTCCTACAGTCTCCCTGTTCAAGAAGGGCAATGTTGGTAAGGTTGTTGGGGAGTGGAAGGAGAAATGTTAACAGTAAGAACGAACACTTGGATTTATTTATTTAAAAAGGCAATTCCAAACTCAGCTTTTGAAATATAGGATTTCGTCTTCAGAATTGTGTAGGAGTCACTGGGAGTGTTCAGCTCTCCTAGGAAAGTGAATTTAAACATTGCATAGGACAAATTTCAAATAAGCCTGAACAAACCTGATTCTTTTGCTGATGTGCGGCCTCATATCTCACAAAATGTCATGTTCAATTTTGACGTCCAAGCTTCCCTAATAAATAGAGTTTTGGAAAATATTGATCTAAACATAGAGTTTTTTTCATATGGAGGAATGTAGACTTACAAATCTGTGAAATAAGGGTACGCAACAAACAGAATTTATAATTACACACCCTTTCTTTCGAATGTTGATGTCTAATAGTTTTAACAGCAAACTGAGTACACTGAAGCGTACTTAGTAACATGCTTAAAAACAGCCCTTTGAAGAACTTTCTTCATGCTAGGTACTTAAAGAGTTTCCTTCTTTCCATTGCTCTTCCTCTCCTTTCTCTGTACTGAAAGCAAGTCTTACATTTTGGCACAGGACTAGGATATGCTGACTTAATGAAGTACAGTTCAAGATAATTCAAGATACAAAACCCCTCACTCTTGAGAAAGATTTATTGGATGCTATTTATATAGAGAAATTTAATGCACAGAAGGTATGTATTGTAATATAAAGGAAAAAATGTATTTGACACGTGAGAGAGACTTGTTTGGATTATATTGTGATTATATTGTGGAAGAGAAAAGAATATTTTCCTGCCATCTTTATTTACATTTGAGCTCTCCTATCAGTTTCTACGTGCAGCTTCTGAAAACCAGTGGTCTCTGCATCTTCCTTCCTGGCACCAGCAGATAGCTTGATCTGTGGGCAGTGGATTTACAGGACAAGAAATGAACATTGACTGTCCAAAGACTACTTAGAAAACAACATGAAACTGTATAATTTGTCCTATAATCCTCAGCTACAGGAACAACTTTTCTTTTTTTAGTTTTTTCTCAGATGGAATTACTCACTTTGAGGGGGAGCAGTCAAACAAAAGACTTCAGTAAAGGACTTCAACACAAACAAAAAGCACTAGCCAGAAGGAAAACAAAATGAGAGAAGTGTGGAATTCTTAAACAAGACTATGGGAGGCAAGGCACATAGCATTTTACTTTAGCCATCTTCCATCATTTCCTATAGAAAAATTACCCTGTATCAAAGAAAATGTAGAGAAAGAGAAATAGTGATGCTGAATATGACAAAAAAAGGCTTGTTTATGTATAACACATAGGAGAAATTGTTCAAGGACAGTTAAATGTGACCTGTTTAATAAACCAAGGTCTCTAATACTTATGGTGCTCTGCTGAGTAAGTGCTGATCATGCAAATTAAGGCTGCCTGGGGATATACACTGCTTTTCAGTTGCAGTTTGAGTTTTCTGAGTTCTCAAAAAAACTTTTAGTGTTCTGGATACGTGTTACAGAGTAACCAGGGCTATTGCATTTTCTTCGGTTGCTGACATATTTTTGAAAACACATTTGTCTGACATTCTTGAGCCTTACACAACCGTATACAGGAAAGCAAAAATCTAATTATCACTGCTAGGTGTGTAATTTAAAATAGAGATAACCAGATGAATCTGAAAAGGCGTCTTAAGACTTATATTTCAGCTGTGACAAGAAAGATGAGTAAAAATCTAGCGGTCACTGTGACTCTGATTAACTCAAAAGTTTAGTAAGGTCTGGGATTAGTTAAAGGTAATGCAAATTATGTCCTCAGTTTATACTATATTCAAGATCTGATACCTTCTGGACTTTACTGGCTTAGGTTTTTACCCAGTTTGCAATATGCTTACAAATCCCGCTAACTGTAATTCGGGCTCATTACTTCTGACCGAATGCAAGGAAATCCAAATTACACATCACCTCTGAAATCAGCATCAAACAACCAATCAAAACTTTACAAGTTAGGTGAAGATTAGGGTATGAAATGAAAGGGCTAAGAAAAATATACAAGAATTTAGGAAAAGCAATGCTTGTCTAATAAGGGCACAATGCACCCACTGTCTGAATACAAAAGCACACAAGGGCAGGCAATCTGTTTTTATAATTTTACTATAATTTTATAGATTCTAACCTGTAGGGAAATTATGCTTTAAAACAAGTTGCCCTAACCCCCATTCCACAAACATCTCTCTGAAAGATGAAACTGCACTATTTGCTATGGGTATTTTTAGTAATGGCATCACTAATTAAACATATGATGGTCTGGAGCCCCAAAGAAAACATCTCTTTAGGTTCTGGATGTGTTCCATAGTATCTTGAAACAATCTTGAAAAACATATTCAGTCAGCACTGCATTCCTCAGGGATCTGCAGGGACCCATTAGGATCTCCAGGGGAGATGGTGGTGGTGACAACACAAGCAATTTGGCATTACTCACTGGAACTGAGGCATGACTGTATGAAGCTGCTGTTGTGCTCCACGGTTTCTCTGAAGAGGCTTAAAATCTATTCAGCCTAACTCACTGCCATAACCACAGCCTCTCAAGGGACATCCCAAGCATCTGATAACAGCCTGCTCCCAAAGGACAGTGCTTCCAATCTCTGCTTTTGTGGATTCTTCACCAAAAGAGGACAAATTAAGGATACAGTCCCCTGTTCTCCATTTTGAAGGTCTGAATTGTCAGGCAGGTCACAACAATGACTTGGGTTAAAAAGAGAAGCCACCTTACTCCAACCCCAGCAGAAGTGCTCTCCTTCAGTGCCTGGAAGCTCCCTGCAATCCATCTCCCCAGGAGCAGAACTGGCAGGGGCATGCACACACATGCTGCAGCCAATGTGTCAGCCCTTCAGGGCCCACAGACAGAGACACGGGCTGAACAGCAGAACACCTGCAGAGCAGAGACCTCAGCTCCTCCATGCCTCAGCAGTGAATTCTGAGCACAGGGCCGTTAGGGTTCATCCTTATTAACCTACTCTTCAACACTCTTTCATTTACCACTCCTGACATCAGTTAATTCTTTGTAGTGCAAACAAAATGTTCTCAGTACTTTCACTTTAAGTGAGGGTGGGTTTTTTG
Source organism: Bambusicola thoracicus (assembly GCA_002909625.1). Taxonomy (NCBI): domain Eukaryota; kingdom Metazoa; phylum Chordata; class Aves; order Galliformes; family Phasianidae; genus Bambusicola; species Bambusicola thoracicus. The sequence continues at coordinate 17,482 of PPHD01003308.1, read as the reverse complement.
TTGTTTGTCTGTTTTTAAAGTGAATCCAATCTGATCCAGCTTTTCTTTTCCTTGGGTCAGTTTGGCTGCCATGCTACAAAATCTATTATCTGCAGAATTCTAGTTTATGTTGCAGGGTTAATGGCGTAACAACTGCGGTCATTTTTTGTTATACAGCCTATGTCAGTAAGGAGTACTTTTGATCTTCTCATGATTTCTCTTCTTTCCCCTCATTTTTACTAATGATAAGTTTGAAAATTTGACACTTAATGAAGAAAAATGTACCCCGCATACACTAGCTACACTCAGTAAACAATCAGATGAAGCTGGGCTGTGTTGCTCCTTATCCATTTATTTGGAATGTATTGTTGATATTTATGTCATATTTTGTGAGACGTGTAGTCTTCATGCAGTCTCATATCCAGAAACATTACAGCACAAATGATTAAGAAGGGAATGAGGTGATGAGGGGTTCCCCCTCCCCAAAAAAGACAGTGAAATGTTAAAATAATGACTGCTAGAAGCTGTTTGATTACAAATCTGTTCTGTTTTTCTTTTCGTGTGTGTGTGTGCATCTGGAAAAAAAGCTGATTCTCCCTTTTTGTCTTGTGTTTACCAAAATACAATCTGGTGTATACTAATAGAAAAGCACATGGCTGCCTGTCTCTGCACCTCACTCAGTATGATTTTCTTCCCCTTGCAGAAGAAAATCTACTTATAAATTAATTGTTGTGAAAACATTTCCAATGACTGCCTGTCAGGAAAACAGCCTCAGCCCTCAATGCCAAATCACTGGCACAGGCAGTGAGTGCAGTGAAGTTCAGTCTAGCTGTTGGAACATCTGACACTATGAGACATAATACTTTTCTTGCAAAAATGACATTTCATTACTTACAAAGTGGAAAAGACATGGGAGTGTTTAAGGACACTTGAGGTATACTGATTTTATATGTGCGAGTATAAACATCTAGCATTTATGTGCAAGTATATGCATCCATTGAGAGGACACTACAGACTGAGAACTAAGCTAGGACCTGCTAGTTATATTCCCTTTATCTTTACCTTATGTTTGTAAAAATGGTTCAAGACACAAGCAGCTCATAGTGACAAACTAAAACATGGAGAAAAAAAAAAAATCAAACACACAGAGAGAAAGTACACTTAAAACTTTACTTATGGGTATTAACAGTTGTGCTAGAACAGAAAGTTGACCTTGTTTAGTCAGTGTTTTTAAGCCACAAAGTGGATTTCCTATATATACCATAAAAACCTGCACTGCGGAAGCATTTATGGGGTACCACTTCTAAAGTACACCGTGAGGTTTTATGGCTATCTCAGATCCAGTGGGCTAAATCCTGAGCTAGTGAAATCAGCACAGTTCCAGTCACTCCAGTAGCACTACATCAACTGACATCACTCAAGGGTCTAGCCCAGGAGCTGTAATGGGACTCCTGTGGCCTCAGCTTTCACAGAACCATCTGATACTATACAACATAATCTGACAAACCTGAGAAATCTGAAATTAAGACCTCTGCTCTCTCCGTATTTCACCCAGTTGTGTTTAAATCCATTGCTGTGGAGGCCTTGATATTACACAGTTGGTGCCCTGAAAAAGAGCAACAAGAATTTTCTCCTCATTCAGAAAAAGATTATATTGGTTCCAAAAGGGCTCATATTAATTTCAGTGAGATCCTGTTTAAGTACAGTGTGTTTTTCGGACAGGCACAGTGACCTCAGCTCTGGTAAAAGGCAAAGGGCTTTTTACAGTCTGATTTCAGATGCTACCTTCCTGTGTGCTGTGGTCCTGATGTGGGCAATGAACTTTGTTTAGTTGGGATCCCAAATGGCAATATTTAGATCTGGACAATTTCTCCTCACATTGAGAAAGACATCCCTGAACTTCAGAAGCAGAATGTTATTTTTGGCCTACAAAGTTCAAAGAGACACTCTACAAATAGAAGTAATTTTGAAAGAATCTAGACATTCGAAGCCACTTTCTCAGTTGGCACAAAATCGGTGCAGCTGCATTTACTGTCCAAAAAACTTCTGAGTTGAAGGCTGACCCTTAAAATGTCTCCAGTCTGCTAAACAACCTGGTATCAGTGACATGAAGTACTAGGCTCTGGCTGAAGCTTCATGAAAGACAGATTAAAGGCCATCACTGGACAGAGACCATAGGGCAAGGGCAAAAACATATTTCAGAAAGGGAAATTTCCTGTTTCAAGTTAAACTTGTCTTCACAATGAAAGGTGACCTTTGATATCATTCTTGCCTTGCTTTTTGTATTTAAACTTTTTGCTTTCAGCACTACTCAAACACAGATGAGCACTGCCTTCTACCTCTCTTTAGCATTCCTATTTCAATATTCCAGACTCAAGCATCATTTACCCCAGCAGTCCCCTACTGTGCATCTGTCCCTCAAATCTTAAATACCTGTCCTCCCAAGCTGTTCCAAGGCCGAGTCCAAATGAGCTTTGTGCATGTAAATTCTATTATCTACATGCATAAATGACAGAATCTACTGCCCATGCATGCAAATGTCAGCTATCTAGACCAACGAATGTGCCAGTGTATTAAGGGACAAAGTCCTTTGCACGCAAAGAGAAGTCTATTGTGTACCTTTGAAACAGCAGTCTTAAATTTACATGGAAGAAAAAGTAAAAAAGAAGCACCTCTGACTGTAAATAGCAGATATTTCCAACAAGTATAATTTTCACATAGCTTAACCCTCTGGATAACCTTCAGAGGTTGAGTTACCCTTGTTTCCATCTCTTCAGGATTCACCTGGCCTTTGCTAATGCAAGAGCATATGCGCAATCTGTCCTGTTAAAGTGTTCAGAGAAAGAAATACCATCCCACTAATATAGATTATCCACAGCATCTGAAAAGTTCTGGGTCCTAAAAACATACAAAGTAGTTTAACAGTTTATTCACCAGAAAGCCACTGCAAGAGACAAGGGATCACTTGAGAAGTTAAGTAAAATTTATGTTTTGGAATTTTTAAAAATTTTTGGCTAAGGCATTTGATTATTTTCTTTTGTGGCTGCAAACACCAGGAGTTTTTTTTACACTGAGTCTCAGCTGGGTAAAATTAGATGAGACTTTTTTATTTTTATTGTTTAATTCATTATTTTCCCCCCTTACACCAGGAACACTCATGCCAGGACTAAGGACTAAGAAACTAAGCTTCAGTTTATCAGCTTATCAGCTATCACAATCCCCTCCTAAAGACGTCTGAAATGGAATCACTTATTTACCCTTTATTAACAAAACGTAGTATATCCTCATTTTCTATGTCTGTATATAAAATCAGAGCTCAAGGTATACCGGCTCAGTTCCATTGCTCAGCTGTAACTAAGAACTGAATTCAGTTCAGCGTATGTGTATGTTATCCACACATTTATAAACACCCATTATATAGACTGCAGCTATCACTCAGTGCATGAATCAATCCCTTAGCAGTTTATGATTTATGCAGCTTGCTAGAAGTAGGCCAAGCCAGCCTTGAAAGCACTTTAGCTTAGTTGTTTTTACTCATGAAGGACATGTTGTCCTGTAATTATTCTGTCATTTCTTAAAAGGTGAAATCCTTAACAGGTACATGCTTTATGTGCTGCTATGTGTATGTGCGCGTTTATGTCTGAGCACGTCTCACCAAGTAGGAATCATCATTCCAAATTACTTTACAAGTCAGTACATAGAACTGGACAGCTTAAAATGTGTTAAATATCCTCAGAGTTTACACGAACCGCTTCAAGGGGAACAGGGGAGGAGCAGGATAAGGGGGTGTCAGGGAAACCATTAATATATTCCAATTACTGCCCTGACTCACAAAATACACAACTGCATAAAAGTGTCACATTCTGTTTTGATCTTGTCGGAAACGTAATGTAACTCTGTGTTGTGTTTTTGTGTACCATTTAATAGGGGCAGTATCAGCAAAATGTGCAACTTTAAACAATTATGCAAATTTTAAAGTAATGTGTTCAGAGAAAAACTGAACGGAGATTCTGACATTAATCAGAGACTGCAGGCTCCGCTTGCAAGACTTCTGTAAAATATGGGCTAACCTTAGCATTAGTGGCTGAAAGGCAAAGTTTTTCTGCTGCATCAAATAAACTGCTGTTTTAGCTTATTTGAAACAAAACAAAACAACAACAACAACAACAAAAACAGAAAAGCACAAAGCCAAAACCCACCCCCAAGAATATTAAATTCTCTTTTCTACACAAAAATCTGTTACTTTTAGTGTAAAGGAATAGAACTGAGACATACAACTTCAAACTTCCTTATGTCAGGATATTTAGAGAATTTTAATAAACTTCTGTAATGATCTATAAATCACATGAATTATGGGAGCTCTATGGTAGATTCTCTCTAACAAGTCCTGCAGTGCCTAACTCACACTTATCTGATATGCTGGCAATATAAAGCGAATAACATTTATAAACAGAATATCAAACTGATTTGAAGGAAAAAAAAAAAGTCATCCTGGCTCCCAAATGAAAATGGCAGGTATCTGAACCCTTCTGATACTTCAAAATAGAAAAAGGAGTTTCTGATTGGTTGGAGTTTCTTTTATCTAGAGATTAGGAAGAAAGAAGCCTGGGATTGGGATTCTCTAAGCTTCAAATTCAAATTTTAGATTTCTGTTTGTTAGAAACTACTGGTGTGATAGTAAGCCCATACTGTTAACCAGAGAAAGAAGCACAAATCAAAGAAAAGTCACGTTCTGCACGACCATTAGAAGGAAACACCACATCTTTCATGAGAAAGAATGATCTTGAAAGATATCTGTCCTCTTCTCCAGACTACTGGAGTTGAGGTAATATTCCAACTGTTAAGATTGTTATCTGAACTGCTCTCTCAACTTCTGTTTCCCCACTGTCAGCTGTAACATATGTGGGCTGTATCCGAGACAGTGTTAGTTACTCCCTTTGAATTTCCCAGCTTTAGTTGGTTTAAGTAAGACCCTTAATGTCATTTAAACATACTGTTTTTCTGTTATACTTTAATTTTGAAAGGATTATCAAGAAAATCTACCCTTTCCGTTAACTTTCTTTGAAAAATGATTAAGAGTTTTAGAAAGGATCTCCAAATATCCTCACCCTGCCTGATAAATTATCCAGAACGAAGCATGTAATGTGGATGAAATTTTGAAAAATATTGAGGCAAAATAAAAAGCTCTCAAGGTGAAAATACAAATAGTGGGGTGTTACTTGGGAATGCAGTATGCTGTGGTTAAACACTGTACATTATACTGAAACTTTCTTTTGGTTGGTATTCAACTCTGTATAGCTTTATTGATAAAAACAGCTATTTAGTTTTCTTTGTATGGGGTTAACAATTACATACTACTCAAAAGAATTTGCTATTAGCTGCCTACAGCACTCACAAGGAAAAAATCCCATTGTCTCACACAAACGTTACCAGTAAGTAATATTTCACCCAATAAAGACTTCAGAGAACTATTAATAAAATGAGCCCTCTTTCGCTACTTCTTCCTAAAATTCAATATTTGTGATTTCAGGCTGCAACCCTTTTTCCTGATATTATACGCAGAAGTTACTAAGAAAACAAGACAGAGATGAGCTGTAACAAATACATCACTCATAAACATGGTTCCTCAAACATAAAAATCTGGCAAAGCTCAAAGAGCGGAGCAGGAGGTAAGACAGCTTTCATATGTTGCTGCCTTTAATGTTCTTAATGTAGATTGGATAATTATGTACCTCATTTCTTCCATACTGAGTAAGATACTTTGTTTGAAATCTCTTTGTGGAGTATGCTGCAATATATCTCTTCAGTTTAGTATAGTATTCTCAGGTCTAAAGCAAGCAGTTCTAAATTAAACAAACTAGCATGCCTGTTGCACAAAGCACCCAACTGCCTTCCATTGAAGTCCCTTTGAAAGCTATGTCAAATCTCTGCTGTTTCAGGAAGGAAAGCACCTCATTCCCCTTGTATTAGTCACCCTGGTAGCGATTAATCCTAATGAGCATTTTTCTACAGGCTTGGCTGGCACACCCAGGATTTGCACTACATACCTGTGATTTCTCAATATTTAGCCCAAAATGTGTGCACTCAAGGCAGACAGATATTACCTTTCCAGAAAGTATTAACTACATCATTACTGTCATAGTTTATCAGGCCTAAAGAGTGAGGCCAGCCACGGACTGCTTCTTCAGCTTTGGCAAGAGGCCATCACGCAACTAAGTACTGTAAAATCAACATGGGTCAACACTCATATGAACACTGGCGTAAATGACACATCTCTAAAAAGGTCACTGTATTAAAGAACAGTATTCTCTTTTCTTTATTTCATTATCCTCATTAGCTCCCTCATTAGCTCCCTATTTCACTGATTTTTGTCAAAGAATGGGCATCTATTTGATGTGACTTAGATTGTTTGCAGACTCTGTGACAGAGTTTCAAGTTTCCTCCGACATGTATCCTGCACTATCATTAGGCAAACAGCCATCCCTTGGTTTTTTCCACCCACTGACATGGCAATGGACTAACAAAACAAAACTGCAGTTCTTAAAGAAACCAAGTACCTCCATCTCTGACCACTCTTATTTCACTCTACAAATACCTTGTCTTGAGCAATTCTTATTAAGGGTGCAATACTAAACAGTAATCAATATCTGCTGTGCCATCAAATCGTCAGAAAAAAATCCCTCACTCAAAAAGACGCCTGTATGCAACCTGGCTCAGTACCTTTGAAAATGGAATATCTACTATTGGAGCCATGAGATAAATTAAGACTGGGCTCTTCTGGACCAAAGAGCTGGAAAATAATTTTCAGATCTGAAGAATTTTAAAAGTAGACAGACAAAAGCTCTGTGCCAGATAAATGAGGGCACTGTGGCTTGGTTAGTGCAGTGTATCTTCATCACTGTAGCACTCCATGTGGAGAAGCTGTAGCTTTAAGGTAGCTAAGGACCAAATTGTTTACAGTTTCACAGTTAAAAAAACACCACTCAGGCTTTCCTCAGTCAGCACAGCTCAGCCTGATGTGCTCCATGAAGGACACTGTGAAACAAGAAAGAAGCTTGATTGAGCACTAGCTCATACTCCCAAGCACTCTTTACTATAATCTGGCAGTGGTAGCAAAATGAGTGCATAAGAGCATAAGACACAGCTCAGGTTCTATAAAAAAAGTAGCACACTTGTACTTCATTATGACAGACCCAGTCACATTCACTGTCTTCTTCTAAAGGACTAGTCCAGCAACCTGTATTCAGAATTCTATCAGCCTCAAGTATTTCTAAGGTACATATTCACCTCATGGTTAAAGGCTGGGTAAGTAAAGTACTACAAGTTGTACACTGGAAAACTTAATTTTTGGCCATCTGGCTGTTGAAACAGTGCACAACCAAATTTGTGTTAAGTGCCCAAGCTCTCTAGGGTCTCAAAGGAAAAGATGTATTTAGCTTTTCCTGTACAAGTTTCTTACCTAACAGGCCATCAGATAGTCGCTACCTCTCCACTGGCAGCTCCATGAGAGTCATAATCACTGCGAGCAGAGCACAGTCTGGTGACTTTAACCAGGACAGAAATCTGTAGAAAAATTAAGCCTAAACGCCCTACACTTTTTGAGCCTCTAGGCACATAAAACATGACTAGAAACTGTCTGGAAACTTAAATGTGTTCTTTTGTTGTTGGATACCTATGATGATCTCTTCAAGGAGGAAAACTAAACTGATTTTGCCAGCTCCATGAAGCAGGAATCCCCTTATTCCTGCTTCCCGCAGGCAGGCTCTGACAGAGACAATGCCAGCTGTCTCTGTTCATGCAGGCTTCACTGTGAAAAACCAAACAACAACATGACTTTCATGCTGCACCATTTAGCTTTGGGTGAAACTGTAATCGTGTGTCTGTGGTTTTCCTGTTTGGGTGCCTAATTTAACTGGCTGAGCCCATTCCTTCAAGTGTGGAAGGGACTCTGAGAGTATAAGGAATGAGCATGTTTCTGCCAGAGACATTCCACCAGGATCCCATGTTTGTTTAACATGTACAAACAGCTAAAATAAAAGATTTGTTGGCCTCAGTAATAAACAGAATATAAAATAGTGTGAAATTAAGCAAGACCAGCTGGGGTTCAGGAAAACTGAAAGGAACAGTTAGCTTATACTACACAAAGATCTGGAATGCAGATGCGCTAAGAAGGACTGCTATTGATGTGTGTTTTTGATGCACTTTATAAACAAAGTGCTGATTAGATCTAGCTACCAAAATTATGCCCTTTCATATCCATATGTCAGTAATAAAAATTATGCCCCTTCATATCCATATGTCAGTAATAAAATTCAGAGTAACAAATTTTAGGATGCTTTCTACTGTTTTAAAACTACTGCCTTGCAAGCCAAGTTTGCAGCATTGCATCAAATGCTGCAGAAGTGTGAAGTTATCACAATGGTAATAACTGATTCCACTCTCTAAGAAAAAGAAATAAATAAACAAACAGATAAATAAAATTAAGAACTCTTCTGAGTTAAGGCAGGATTTGTTCAGCCCTCAAGCACCTTTGAGAATTCCAGTATGTGTCTGCATATATTCTGTGTACAAATATCTGGCCTTCTGTGTGTATATATAAATGCATACTGGAACCACAAAGGAAGCAACTACGTAAATAGTGTTATTTGGGGAACTAAGAAAACTTGTTCCCTACTAAGACAGGACATAATTTGCCACAACTTTTTATCCTTAATTTGAGAATCAGAGTCAGGAGGACTTTGATGTTTGCCCTGACCCTCTTCCTCACTGGTGGCTTACTTCAAGAGTACTGAGCATGGCAGAGCTACCACCTAATGCACAGGAAAGAAAAGAAGCAAAGAGTATTTCCAGAAATATATGCAAACTGTGAGGGAACTCAGTATCAAGGAAGGGCTCTATGAAATAGAAAACAATATTTTATTTCATAACATTAGAAAAACTTTGAGCAATTAATACAAATGGAAATTTGGTTTCAAATGTGATTCCTGTGAAGGATGCCCTGTTATGCTGCCCAGACCACCCCTGTATCTTTTCCTGGCTACTCACTGTGCTCCAAACCTTTACCACTCTACCTTCCCCTAGGAAAACAGCGGAGTTCTACTGGCAGCTGGGCATTTGGGAACTTTCCCAGATAATTACAAAGAATATATCAGATGCATTTATGCTTCTGATAACTGTTTTATGGAAGAAAGGCTGAATGAGGAAATAAAGACTAGCCCTTGGACTGAGAAATGAATGTTAGTCAGGGCTAAATCACTGGTGAAATAAAAAGGCTGTAGGAACGCATTTAGAAGTCTGTCAGATGATTTACTAATTTTATCTCATTTTATTGGCAGCTGAGCTGGTTTGATTGTTCAATTTCTGTGAAAAAGAATATACTTAAAAATATGCTGGGAGTAGTAAACATTCATGATCTATTTCTTCCTCCCCAGGAGGAAATTGCCAAACGAATATAATTAATTTTCTATCAATCATAGCATAGGTACAACATCACTTGCCACCATGGTTTTGTCAAACTGTACCATAATGAACCCTACAACAAAAGATGCAGACTCCTGTGGAAGATCATGGAATCACAGAATCATTTAGGTTGAAAAACATCTTCAAGACTGTCAAGTGCAACCATCAACCTGACCTATCAAGTCCCATTACTAAGCTGTGTCCCTTAGTACCACAATCACACTTTTCTTAAATACTTCCAGGGATGGGAACTCCACCAGTTCCCTGGGCAGCCTCTTTTAATGCTTGAGAACCCTTTTCCATGGAGAAATTCTTCCTGATGTCTAACCTAAACTTCTCTTGATGCATATTGAGGCCATCTCCTCGCGCCCTATCACTTGTCACCTGAGCAAAAAGACAGACATCCTCCTTGCTGCAACCACTTTTCAGGAAGCTGAAGACAGCAATGAAGTCTCCCCTCAGACTACTCCAGACTAATCAATCCCCATTCCCCCTGTTGCTCCTCAGATGTCTTGTTTTCTAGTCCCTCCACCAGCTTCTTCTTCTCTGCCCAAGTAATTCAGTAACCTTCATGTAGAGAGGAGCTAAAACTGCATGCAGTATTTGAGGTGTGGTTTCATCAGTGCCATGTTCAAAGGGCAATCACTTCCCTCATCCTTCTGGCCACATTGTACGGTCCAAAGCCACTTCACCTCTAAACACCCAAGGACATCAAGTAGATCACAGGCAATGGCAGCTTTAATTTTAATCTGCTGACCCCTTAAAAACACCACTTCCAGCCATTGCTTGGTGCCCCATAGCTCTTCTGTCATAAAACCAAAGATCAAAGTGGCCCAGTTGCCATAAGAGCCAATTTGAGAGGGAAAACTCAAAACCAAAAGGAAAAGAGAAAGAATCTCACAGCACCGCCTGCCACAAAGGCAGGAAAAACAACAACAACAAAAACACCATAGCATCACCAGTCAAAAGTATTCAAGCCATTAGTTAAAATCTGCATGAGAGATTACTGTCACTGGAATATTTTTTTCAATCTACAGATTGAATAATAGGAAAGTAAACTCTTTTTTGATATATTGTAAAAATTAAAAATGTTCACTCTCATTCCAGGAAAACAATTTTGGGACTATATGACTAACCTGCTTCTTCATGAATGCAGCCCCAGCATTTTTTCTCCAGACTTGTGCTTAATGAGAACATGGAGGCACGCTCTAGCGGCCAATAATGTACACCCTATTGGGTCTTATTGCTTAAAGAGCAGGTAATGCTCTGGAATACAAAGTTGCATATATTGCTATTGTAAAGGTTTGAATATGATCTAGTAATAGAGATTGGCCACACAGTCATGGTAGAGTGGATAAATCACTATATAAATCATTCATTTATATGGTACAATACAGTTACAGTAATAATACTGTACATATGGCGAGGGACCCAACTGGGGAAAAATATTCTTCAGCACCCTGCACAGTCATTCAAGAGCTATGTTTTAACTACTTCTATCAATTATTAAAGCTGCACAGTGCATAAGTACATTAGCTTTCCACCTTCTGGAACCTGCCTCCAATTCCTTCTTTTCCCCCTCCTGCCTGGGACTCAGTCTTACAGCACTAGCCAACATTATTCTGTGGGAGATTTTAGTCTGCTTTCAAAGGGGCTCTAGAAGTAAGATAGGGGCATCAGATGCTTGATCCAGAAGTTGGAAAAATGACTGACGTAGTAAGGACAGTGGCTGACTGTGAAGGAACGCAAAAGGATTTTATGACACAAATAGCTGAGTGACAAAACTATTTATAAAATTTAATGGTTGGAAATGTGAAGTGATACATGTTGGAATCAACAATTCTGACTTTATATATAAGATAATGGGCCTGAAGCTCATTACTACATCAACAGGAAGACCTGGTTAGTCTAGTATAGGTACCGTAACATTCAGACAGTACAGATAGGATAACAGAGATTAAAACCCTTGGCTAAAAGAATCAAACCAATTAGCATCATACCAATTAGTATGAAACTATGAATGAAGGACAGAATGCGTGCTAAATGACCAAAATCAAATAATGTATCCCAGCTCTTTACACATCTTCTTTGTTCCTGTTTCTGGAGTTGATACGTTTTTATGAAGGGACATCTTACTAAAACCCAAACGTATTGGTGATAACAGGGACATTCTCCATGATTTTGATTTAGAAGAAAACTGTCCACAGTCAGCAGATGAAAAGTAGAACCTGTACCCCACTAACTATCGCAACAGAAGGTAAAAAGTGCTCCTCAAGAGTTTCTGCCCAGTTAGTTTACAAAATTCCACCACATCCCTTTTAATTCAGATGAAATCACTTTACAAATAAAGACAAGGCCAATTATATACAAGGATAGCACACATCTTTGCAGGACTAAAAGACAACAGAAAGAGGAAAAGGACTGTAAAGAAACAGGGAAAAAATAATGAAAAGATTTTTCTCTGCATTTAGAACATTTATGAGAATATTGTTTTTTCAGGGTCTGCATATGAAAAATTGGGAAAATCTTCCAAAAAAAAAAAAAAAAAGACTCCGACAGAAACACTGTTGTTAGTGATTCATTTAAAAGTGTTGAACTCATATTCAGAGCCTGAAATCTAGGAATCATCAGCAGGTCTGGAATTCAAAATTACATGGACAGAGCTAGTTTGAATCGCAGTGCATTAAGAAGCAGAGGCAACTACTTTTCTCACATATCGAGCAAAAGGAAAGAAGAAGGGAAATATTTAAGAGTTAAGAAAAGAAGACTTAGTAGTATTGGGTTACAACATCTTGCACTACTAGAGACTGAATCAGAATTTGCATTGGAAGGGAACTTGAAAATTATAAATAAATCTTTGACAGCAAGTTGTTTCCAAATGGAGTTGGATGAAAGTACAAAATAAATAAGACAAAACTGTGCATACTAAATTAGTTTAAAAGAATCTGTTTATGTACTGGAAATTCACTTATTATAAGTGCAAGAAAAGGGTTTGTTTTTTGGGTTTTTTTTTTTTTTTTTTTTCTGCCAAATATCAGAATTACTGCCAAAGGAAGGAGGGAAAGTTCATGTACTAGGTATATGAGGAAATATCTACTGGTCATATGTAATAAGAATGGAGAGGAAGGCCTACAACAGAAGGAATAGCCTTGAACCCCTGTACACTGTTTGAGGAATAGAGAGGGTCACAAACTCTTCTGTTTTAATTTGAGATTTGAAAAACAGTCAGCAGTCCACATCTAGCCAGAGAGGTGCCTGGTGGACCTTATTTTCTCATGTAGTACCACTACTCAACTCAACATACATTAATTCAATCTGAAGTGCATAATGTGCTATTCAAAGCAAGCCCAATCAGATCAAAGGGTGGCAAAACAGGCATATAGTTTCCCACGAGTAACAGTCAACCCCATGCAGCTTACGGTCAGTGGCTGCAGTTACAGACAGAGCACAAAGGAGGGTGAGTAACACTGTTGGCTATTTGTGAAAGTAGATGGCAGAAGCAACGCAGGTTAGCATCCCAAGAACACAGCTGAACTTATGGATCATGCAGAATTCTGATCGAAACAGCCAACAGGAAGGTGTAAAATAAAGCAGACCTGATCTGCTTTAACTCAGCCTTCACCTTTTTCAGCACACACAGGGATCCCTCCTCCTGGAGTCAATGACAGCAGTGGTCTGCACTTACTTTCTCAGTGTGATTTACATTGCTCTACCTCCTATAGTCTCTTACAAATTATAGCAACTTGCATCTTAAAACATTTACAACCATGAGGCACTTGAGTTGGGTCAGAGAAATTTGATGGAAAGAGGAAGACCTACAGGAAGTTCAAACAAAAGCTCAAAAGGGCTCCTGTCAATGTAATAAGGGTTACAGCAAATACTCTAATTTCTTCACTGCATTATTACTAAAAGTGGCATTGCTATTGTAAAAATATTCATATTTTTAATTCAACTTACTTAGTACTACTTCTGACCTTCATTTACTTTTGTTGTTTCTCTTGATGAAAACAATAAAGAGCAATAAAGCAAATTTCACTTTTCCTTCCAGACAGTTTCACAGTTCCACTTACAGAAAAGGCTATTTATTTGCTTAAAATATATATATGTATATATTTCATTGGAATCGCAAGCTGCTCAGATTTCTGCTGGCCTCTGATTTGATAAAAGCTTTTATAGAACACTTAGGTTTATGTTAAATTAAGTTGACAAGGGGTTTGTTAATGAACATTCCGTTGATTTACAGAGAGATTAATTTAGTTCATATTGTTAGCACATCTATTGGTTTAAATTGAAAATAATAGAATTTCACAGCTTTGCAGAATATTTGAGGCTGGAAGGCATCTCTGGAGACCACCTAGTCCAAACCTCTACTCCAAGTATGGTCAGCTAGACCAGGTTGCTCAGCGCCGTGTTCAGTCCTGTTCTGTACATCTCTAAGGACAGAAACTCCACAACCTTTGTAGGCAATTTGTTTCCATGTTCAATCACCCTTACAGTAAAATAATCATACAAAAAATAAACAAATAAATTAACATGTCTTACATGTAAGTGGAATTTTCTTGTCACTTCTCCTTTGACTGGGTGCCATTGAGAAGAGTCTGTCTTCACAACTGACAAAAGCAGTGGGCCCATGTTTTCCCTGGCCTTCCTTGTGCTGCTGATATAGCTGCAGGAGTCCTTGCTGTCCTTGACATCACTCATCTGGTCCAACACCCCATGGGCTCTGGCTTCCCTAGTCCCATTCTTGCACACATGGACAGTTTCTGTGACTGAATGCTGCTTCCAGCTTTTATTTGTTTTCCTCTTACTTAACTGAAATTTAATGTAGCAAAGTGGAAGTACAGAATATCAGCATTCTGTTATTCTAATTTTGTGTGGATAATCTCCTTACACAGTTTCTTTTCTAGTCCACTGCAAAGGGGATATCAAAGTCCTATTTATACATTTCAAAAATTTTTAAATTAAAAACAAAAAAAAAAAGTTGAACAGTCTCTATGGAGGTGCATTAACTCATAGTATATTGCTCAATCCAGAAGCAGAAGGCAGACTACAGTGTTGCACTTCCCACTGAGTCATGGACTGTAAACTCTGCAGAAAGAATGATCAGTGAAAAATTGCACTGTGTAGCAGGTATAATCTTCATAAAATAAATTGATGAACAAATAAATATTCCCTGATGGAAGATACAATCAGCAAATATCCCACAAGTTCCTCCACAGCCCTTTTGCACAGGTGGGCTGAGGAGCAGGTACCTAACTACACTCCCACAAACATGGTTGCAAGGAGACCTTGGGCCTATTTCTCCGTTGCCCTCTTCAGCTCTTTGCAGCTGTGAAGAGCAAGTGAAATATGACAATAAAAGCCAGTTCTGAGGTGTTTTAGACACAGTGTAATACCTTTGGAGACCTGGGTTCTGGCACTGCTCCTGCTCCTCTCACTTCCTCTCCATGAGCTCCTGGCAGTGCTGACAGTTTGTAACGCCACCATTTTGAGAGCTGTGCAGTTCTCCTCTGTGAACACCAGCTTCCTCCACTCAGGCTGAGGCCTTGGCAGCTGGCGCAGGGCACCTCAGGAGGCTGTTTATGCTGCTTGCTCTAACGGACAGCTCGGAGCACAGCCACCTGAGCACTGGCAAATGCCAGTGGTGCTGCAAAACTATTGTCAAGAAACAACTAACTCTAGAAGTATTCTAAGAGTGAGGACCAACAGATTCTGACATCTCAAAACCAAGAGGGCTGTGAGGGAAGGTGTAGGGGAGTGGCAGCATTAGTATTTTAAGCCCCTTTTGAAATAAATAGCTTTCAGCCATGCCATCTGCTATAGTGAGGTCAGCAGTTCCCTCCTTCCTTCCTATGTCCTGCTACCATCTTACTCTGGGTAGCTCTAAATTCATGTACAATTTGCCTTTACCTAAAAATATCTAAAGGATACCCTCAGCATTCTTGAGAGCCATAGAAAGGATATTTGTATGCCTTATATCTGTTCCTTAATGGTCTGTCTCCTATTTGTTGACAGAAACAGTAAATTGGGTCCAAATTCTATGATGTGCTGCTTCTGCAATAAATGCAAGCAGGGCAAAACCTTTGCACTTATCCTTCTATTAAAAAAAGAAAGAAAAAAAAGCTTAGATTTCAGTGTGGCTGTTAACTCCTCTTTACAAATCTAGCTGATGAAACAGTATACAGGGCAAATTAGTGAGAAAAGGCAAGCGTCTTGAGATTAGTGTAAGCCAACAGACCTCTCTTTCACCATTCAGACAATACCTAAACCACCTGAGAATGTGGTATAACTCTGTTAACGGCAGTTTGTTTTTATTACAAGTCCTGATGGATTTGGTCACTCAGAAAAAAAAGAAAAAAAGAATCCCACAAAATGCCATACCGAGCTCTTTTTTGGTTTGATTCTTTCCCTTTACTCCTCTGAAACAGTACTGATTCTGAAAAGACAGGTGAATCCAGTCCATGATGGTAACCATATACTCACTCAGTCAGAGATCCTAATATCAGACAGTTTGACCTACTGTCTGAAATCCATGTTGGAGTGCCACAAAGCCCCACATCTGGCTAGTAACAGACACACATACACTTCTTTCTTTTTATCCCTGGTTTTCAGACCATGGACTGTAGCATGTCTGGAGTCCTTACTTCCCAGGGAGATATCAGAATATTGTCTCCTGGGAGGACAAGCCTGAAAACCCTCACAGGCCACTAAACCTGTGATCCAACAAAATGAGCAAATTTCATTCAGTGCTGAACTGCTATTTCACCAGGATGCTTTCATAGTCATATCTTTCTTAACTTTTTTAGTAGCAAGTTTTTAAGGAAGACTCCCACACATATCCCTTGAAAAATCAGTCACAGAAATGGCAAAGCTGGTTTCTGTTTCCTGTGGCTTTGCCTACCATAACACCTGATAAAAACACTGGCTTACAACAAGCTTCCATACCAGGTGTGTCTTTAGGATGAATAATCAGTTCTCTGAGTACAGGGGGAGGATCTAGGGAAGATTTTAAAGAATTCATAGCTACTTTTGTCCATCCTCTAGTTCTTTGACCTCTGGTACTGTCTGTCTTTTATTATTAAAGCCTCCCTCCTCTCTCTCTGCTCCTGCCACATGTATGTCACTGAAAATTTATCTGATCTTCATATGATTGTCTTTTCTTTCAGATTTTACCACAGCAATCTGGGCAACTGCCCTAAGTTTATAAATGGAAACCTCGTGATGCAGCACAGCATTCACAACACTTACCAGCAGCTAAAATACTCTCTGTCCTGAATACAAACATTGGCAGAGTCCATGTCACAAAGTTACTTCTTCTAAGCCAGTGCAGCAGAGTTGGTCAGATCTGCGTTGTTAGTTGGGGCCACTTGCACCAGTGAGTGCTCACACTGTAGGATTGGTCACAGGAAGAGAACATTTTCCCTTGGAAGAGGAACAAAAAGTATGCCTGGGAAAGCCTGCTTTGCCTCTGACAAAACCAGCTGTCTTTAGAAAATGCCAGACCTTGCTGCACTAAGGTCAGCTGTAGAATTATGTGGCAGTTTGATAAGCTGCAGTACACTAATTTATTGACTATTTTTAAAAATGTAGAAGAAATTTTATTATGGATTACTTTGCTTTCCTGAAAACTTTTATAATTAAAGACATCTGGAAGACATTTCAATATATCATAAACAAGAGGAAATCCAAAGCACGTGACTTGTAAGAAAATGATGCAAATACCTTTTCGTGCCAAAATTTACAGTAATCTGTCTTTCTTATTTTATTATGGGGAAGGGGAAAAGAATTGATAAAAGAAGAGTCAACAGTGAGAATACTACTCATACAAAGAAATATACCATATTAGGAACCATTGTTTCATGTAAAAACATTAGTTAAGAAAAATCACTAAAATAGATATGATTTCTCTTCTCCCCACTTAATTGCTTCCTGGATACATATTCTTGTGGAGCAGATAAATGATGGCATCAATTCTGTCAACAGTGGAGGGCTATCACTAAGAAAGAAGGAAAGGAAAGGAAAGGAAAGGAAAGGAAAGGAAAGG
>PPHD01003307.1:19086-29814 GCA_002909625.1 Bambusicola thoracicus | reverse complement strand
CCCCCCCCCCCCTTTTTTTTTTTTTTTTTTTTTTGTCTGTGATTTTCTCTCTCTTAATAGGTAATTAAAAACAGGTATGTACAAATGCAGAGTTGATACTTTTGGAGACTCCTGCTGAAAGTTCATTGAAAATATTTGGAATGGCTTTCAGTTTCAGTTGCTTTCAGACGACGTGTTTAATGCTTCTCTTTTAGATCATCCAAGATGCATTTTTCATATTCTGTGTCAAAGCACCTCTTATTAACAATGCTTCTGTCACTTCCTGTTTATTTTAGCATCCAACATGCTGGATTAATGTTACAAGGTATAATAGACATGTCATTTATTAGCATATATGTGAAAAATATATATAACCTATACAGTTTGCAGTCAAATACCTAAGGACAAAAAGTATTGTTCTCAAAAGAAAAAGACCTCATTTGCATCAGATTCACAGCCTAGTGCATCCAATATATTTCTGCATTAATGATACCTTGCATCACCTACTCAGTTGGACTTGTCAGGTGCTGAACTGTGTTAGGTATATCACCCACAACATCACATACATCATTTTTAGTACTAAATACATCACCTACTGAATTGAATCTCTCTCATTTTAAGAAGACTCATAATAAACTAATTGTATTTCCATTCACATGTTTATCTGGATATAGATTTTGGTATATTTGTTAAAGATGCACATCCCCGAAAAAGTGAAATGCTTGATATGCAGCTAACATAACATTTCCTGAAATATCCATGCTAAGAACAGGACGGATTATATGGGCTGTTGAATTGCTTACATCAACTTGCTACAGTGATCAAATCTGACACATTCACTTTCTAAAAGACACCAATCATGTGAATGGGGTGAAACCACTGTCAGAAAAAGTTTAGGTCAGCAACAGCTCTAGAGAAAGAACTATAAGTTATAGCTGACAACATGCCTTCAGACACGCAGCAGTTTGGCATGGATTTCAGACATGCACATAAGATTTATCACCATTAAAAGATGAGAAGGAGGTAGTGGAGACCATCAAACTTATTTCATATATAAAGATTTTGGTTGCTTTGTTCTGTCTTTCAGTCTTTGTTTGTTTTTGTTTTTGTTTTTGTTTTTGTTTTTATTTTCCTTCTGTCTCTACCTGCAATTTGACTGCTTCCTATATTACTACGTCTTTTCCTATTGGTTCGTGTACTGCACAAGGAAAGGGAGTAGATAAAAATACAGTATTCAACCTCTGCATTCATGGACTAGGCCAAGGAATGTTTTCAACCTTGCTACTTCAGTTAATCATCTGTATTTTAAGTAATCTGGGAAAGTGACATCCATTGGAATTAACTATGTTTTATTTAAAAGAAAGCCTGCAGTAACAGGTGGGGAAAAAATCCCCTATCAGGAACAAGTGCCTCCTATGAAAAAACTAATGTAGATAGTAATTATGTCTTTCCATAAAGAGCTGAAATGGCTTTTCTTCTGATGCAGAACTGTGAGTTAGCCCTGCCCATTGTAGAAATATTATTGAAAAATGGATTCAGGTGGAGGCTCACAAGCAGGTATGGATAGAAGTTTTCTAGATAAATGTGATTAGGATGGCAGGAGGCTTATGAATAAAAACTGTGGTAAATGAAGAAGAAAGGCTAAAGCAATTGTTGATATGAAATAATACATATAGGATAGCATTTACCAGCCAATGTCATTGCATTTTCAGAGCGAAAATCTAAAGAAAATGTTTAAGAAACAATATTATTTATTCATGTCTTAATACTAACACACTCATTTACATCACCTAGCACAGAACATACAGCACATGATCTGAGTGCAACGCATGCACAGAATAGAGGTATTCTTTTTTTCAACTCTGGTCACAGAGCAGTCCAGATATTTCTTTAAATCTTGAAGATTATGGGTCTGTTATTAATTTCTAAAAATGTCAGGCTGAAGGAGAAATAACTCAGCATTGCTTGAGCTGTATCAATTCACTTATCCCCACTTTCCTTTCCTACTCATATCCCACAGTTCTACAGAAGTCTGAGAAACTCTGATTAACATGCAGCAATATTACACACAGCTGGGAGCATTGGCATGAACTTTCTTACTCCTTCTGGGTATCTCATGGAGATACTTCAATAGCTTAGGTTCCACTGGAATGGTGGCATAACTCAAATTACAGTGTTACTGATATGTTTTTCCGCAGACTTTATAGGACTTGATTTTCCCAACTCTTTTTCATTTTATTCACTTCTACTGACTGAGACAAAGAAATATATACATATCTTTGTTGTAGCATCTCCTTCATTCACCCTGATGTCTCACTGTTTTATCATCTGTTTTTATCTCTTACTTGCAGACCTTCAACCATCTTTCACTCCTTATTCCAATGTAGCTGGATGTGATATATTCTTATAGACTTCTTGAGGACATGTCAAAATGCTATTGAAATAAAAGAATATTATTTATTTTCAAATCCAGAAAATGCTTTTCTTTTTCATTTTTCTTTTTTCCTAGGAGACATTCAGTATTAAAATTGTTATGTACTCCTTGAAAAAAAAAAAAAATCCAATTTCATTACTATTGTGAATCAAACTGAATGCTTCTTACTGTATAACGGGTTGAAAGAACCCTGAATCTTCAGAAAAGATATTGAAAATTAACATAACATTCTCCACAACTTCACAACTGCATTGCTAAAAATTGAACTCTGTTTCCTAAAATAATATGAAAAGTGTCCTTATTCTGTTATGTAACATTGCAAGGTTTGTGAGGCACCTGGACAGCTATGAGCTTCCTTTAGCCTTATTGAGCACCTTATTAGATTGATATAACTTATAAAGTGAAGATTTAATCATTGTAAGAAACTTCCAATCCTGTCAATTGAATTCATATTAAACCTTTCAGATAAAAATAGCTTTTACAATTTCGGGACCAAAAACCATTCCTAAATTCTAGGACAGAAGACTGCACTAGATAATACATGTGAAGCAGCACCAGAAGATACTTTGCATTTTCCTCACTGAATCTAGTTTGTTCTGAAAGTAATGCCTCCTGTTTATTTCCATGGAAACTACAACAGAAACCAAGAGCAAAATAGCACTATTTGATACAGCAAAATCTCAAATTCAAAATATAGTCACCACCATTTGCTATATATTCTCTCAAGCAAGGAACAAGAGCCTGCATGCAATGCTCATGAGAAACTGTACCTGCGAAGTTGAAGCATTGTCACTGTTGTCAGTGCTGAAATGTACCACCCACTGCCTCACTGTGTTCACATCCACTGTTTGGTCTCTACAAATGTTCAGCAAGTGTCGATGAATGTCAGTGTTGCGATTCATTTTGAACAGAGGAATTCAATGGCACATCTTTTCTTCATTCATACTTCCATCTCAGATGCCACTTTGCCAGACTGTCATCAGCTGTTACCTGTGGCACAGCAACAAAATATAACTGAATATTGGTGGACTATGGCAAACTCTACTCTATGCCATACCACCAATATCTGCCTAGGCATCATGGGCCAACATAAAACAATAGGACACATTAGGTTTAGAGCAGCTCTTGTATGATATCACATACAGAAGCAAGTAATTCACTTTTGAAGTTAATCTTTTTTGTCACTTCTCTAGTATCCACATATACTTTTCATGAGGTACACAGAAGTTTGTCCCACAGAGCTATTCTCCTACACAGCATATTGGCAAATGAAACAGAACATTCTGCCCTGATTCAATTTTTCCCTCAAATGCTCTAAGAGAAAAGCTGTCTAGGCATCACACAGATGAAGACATGATGGAAGAAGGTTGAGGAGGAGAGGAGTATCAGTATCAGTATCAGTCTGTGTATAGTCCCTGTATGTTATATGAATATCATATAAATCTATACAAGTTACCTTATGTGTGTACACAGATTAATCTTTGCAGGCAAACTTCTCATATATGTATATTGCACAAAGGTGCATAAGATACACAGAAATGAATACATAAAAATCCTTAGATATTTTATCTACTATGTGTGTATCTCAAAAATTGACGCAGATTTTCTTATGTGTGGAATACAGATTCTTCATTTTCATCTACAAATGAAAACTCAGATATTTTGCCAACAAAAGGAAAGCTGTAAGAAATATTTATAAGCCATTTTGAATCTTGATGAAATTTCTATTAGCAGTTTGAATCTTGGGTAGATTTTGTCTTTCAAATAACTATTTTCTATATAATCATTATCTACTATGAATTCAGGAAACCATCTAGTTAAAAAAAAAAAAAAAAAGTAAAAAAAAAAATCTAAAGGCCACATCCCTTTCTCAGCAACAGCCCATAACTAAGCAATTTCCAACTTACAAACAATTAAGTTGATACATCTACAGGTGATTACAAGCGCAGGATAAGCTTTTTCCATCCTGTTCAATCCAAATTTGACATATTTGCTCTTGTTTAGGATGACATTTATTTTTAAAAAGAAGAATTTCTAAACATCTTTTTCCTGTGACAGCTGTTGGTCTCTTGAGGAAATTCTTAAGACATGTATTTGGGATAGTTGCCAATCTTGGAATTAACTTATTTCTATAACTTTTCAGCAGTTGCCAAAATAGAAAAATGAATGAAAATATCTGATGCAGAAAGCTCAGAACTCAAAGATGTGTCCCCAGTTTCTTGTACTACAAGTAGGGACAAACTCATTCAGGTTCACTCATCATGTCTCCATCTGTTAACATTTATTAGTTTATTTTCAGTGTATAAATAAAATTATGACCATAAAAACAAGAGGATGAAGGAAATCTGGAAGATGCTTCTCAATTTTATGGATAGTGGGATTCTTCTGTTAATGGCTCCTTAATTAAAAGAGATAGTGCCTGGTCACAGATATCCAGGCTGAAGTTCTACAGGTTATTGCTCACTTAAGTTATATCACTGAAGTATTTCTTCTCTTTGTGAAGTATGTAGGAGATAGGAGTTGGGCTAAGTTTATGCTGAAAGGAAATGTTAGAAGAAGCAAAAGGTTCATCACAAAGAATAATATATACTAAATTTCACAGCACAAAATAAACAGCTCAGAAATATTGTGAAATTAGGTTTTCAGTGTCATTGGTTGCTAGGTAAGCAGATGCAGGAATTATGTTGGTTTTAATTGAACCAGATATGTGCCTTTGGACTAGAGCTTTGTGGAATTATTGAAAGCTTAACACTGTATTTTTGAAGTTGTCCAGATAATTCAGATGTTAAAAACTAGCACAACTCTCTGGAGTACAGAATTCAAAATATATAATAGAAGTATAGCAATATTGACTCAGAATTTTATACCTAAAGCAAGAAGGGAGAACTGAACTGCTAAGAGGATAGCTTTCAATGTGTGTCTGACAAATTTTGCTGTTGTAATGGTCAAAGTATTTCCAAACATGCTGGATATTCCCTTGAACATGTTGATTATTCACAGTTATAGACTCTGTATTCAGATATTTGATATTTAAGATCTAATATTTGATATTGAATAGTCACAAAGAAGGTGAAGATTTTGTATGCACCTTACCTCTCTCACTTCTTTTTCCAAACAAGTTTTACATCATTTCAGATGTATTGCAGCCTCTGTAAAATGAAAATCCTACTTTCAAACATACAAGAAAAAAGTGCTTCCTGAGCTGGTAACACTAATAGGTGCACAAGTATTACTTCACTGAGTTCTCAGTCCTCTGCCGGATCCCAGGATACAGTAAAACTAGAAAGTTTTATAGTACACATCCAGACTGTCTGTTCAGGAAGGCTACTGGATTTTTCTAGTGCAGCTCCAGACTGATATAATTAATCAGGAACACTACTATTTGGTGATATTCAAATACTCTTTCAGCAATAACTTCAGTAAATTATTTCAAAGCACATGCAAATTAATATGACTTCAAGCCTGAGAAGCTTATCATTTGAATGGAATTAAGGATCAACACAAACAAGGAAGAAGAATGATGCATCTGTAACATATGTTTGGATTTCCAAAGTGTTCTAACCAAAGGTCAGGTATTTGAACTAGAAGAAGAAATAAAAGTATACACAGAGTTACCTGTAACAAGTTATGAAATACTCAACTGACTGTTCTTCTGAATACTCACAAATGTAGATTATTTTCAGTAGCATATGTTGCCTTTTTCATAATAAAAATATAGACATTAAGTATTGTTTAAATAGCAGTCCCTAAAATATCCAAATTAAGATAACTAATTCATAAATGTAGATCATGATAAGCACAGGATGGCCCTTAGATTTACTCATGCTAAAACCCTCATAATTTGAGAGAGAAATAGCATTAAAAGAAATAAGATTTTGAAATAATAGGAATTATTTTTTATGTAAGAAGATGGACAAAGTATCCCACAGTATGTTACAAAATAAATTGTATATTTTAAAGACAGATCTAAAAGTTAGAATATTCAACTGAAAAAGAGCAAAATGAAGGGATGTTACTACATTGTCATTGGATAATTCATGAGATAAACACTTAGTCTCCAGATACAGAAAACCAACTTCTCAAGAAAAGGTGACTAAAATGACATTCTACAAACAAACATGAATGTTGTCAAGAAGACAAATCTTATTTATTTTATTACTATCTGGGTAAGAGAACTCAATGGAATTATCTATTGCCTGATTTAAAATAATCAAATATTTATTGACCATAGCACAATGTTTTATGTGGGAGATGTACTAAAAATTTAAAGATTTGA
This sequence comes from Bambusicola thoracicus, assembly GCA_002909625.1. Classification (NCBI taxonomy): domain Eukaryota; kingdom Metazoa; phylum Chordata; class Aves; order Galliformes; family Phasianidae; genus Bambusicola; species Bambusicola thoracicus. The sequence goes on along the minus strand of PPHD01003307.1, from coordinate 23,125 downwards.
AAGGTATTATACAATCCAAAGGACATGTATAGATTTACTACCCAATCAAATTCAACTCTATCCTCTGAATTAGACATTCTCCAAAGAGATGAATCTGGAAAGGAATAGTATTCAGCTGGTACATGGTACCATTATACTTGGTGCAAATATTAGTCTTTCTTGGTCTTGGTTTATTGGTTTAGATGGCACTTTGTTGGGATTCAGATGATCTGAACAATGGTGCTAAAGAGTATTCTAAATAATTTGTCCTTTAAACAATTTTTGAATGTAAAAAAGTTTCATGTAGAAGTTTATATCACTTACTGTGCTAGTATCTTTGCATCTCTCACTGTGAAGTTCACCTTTGTTGTGAGTTTTCTTCCCTCAATTTCATTACTGAGGAAAAATTTTGTAAAATTTTTAACATTCTTTCTTTAAGTCCTGTATGCATTGTGATATCAACAAATCAATGCTTTCTATGTATTTAATCTGGCGTCTAATACTTGTCCAGTTTCAAAAAGGTGAATTGCGTTGTAAGAAAGACCAGGAAGGCAGAACTTACAGAAGACTCTCCTGAAGCAATCAAAGTGTCTGGAAACTTGCAGAATGAGAATTATGAAGACAGTGACTTTACATTAAACTTTATTTCCCAAAGCATTGAAAAAATAGTTTGTCATCTGATACATTGTAGAAACAAGGAGAAATACCTTCACAAGCCCAAGTCTACTATAAGAATACATGATGATAAAAATAAGAGTAAATTGCACATTCGTCTTCCCAAAGTGAAGTAAGTAGCGATTTGTATTTTCTTACTGCAATTGGAAAGGTGAGAAAGACCTACAAACATAAAAGTCTTCATTTTATGAGAGGACACATGCTACTATAAGTAGTTCATAAACTTTTTCTGAAAGCATTTGTGAGCCTGTAGTAACAAATCCAACTGAATGGAAGTAAACTATACTGCATTTATATTCTTATTTCATTTTATGAAGCACTAAAAAAAGACAGAACACTTTCTCTAATGAAATATCTAAATAGCTCCTGCGAGTTGCATTGCTCCTAAAAAGTACAAAGAAAGACAAATGTTCAGTAATATAGTGAACTGTAGTAACTCTGACGGTGCTATGGAATGACGTTTAATTAAAAAAAAAAAAAGAACATCAGAGGTGATTCTTCACTTAATTATTTACACAAGGGAAAATGGTGTTTATGTACATACATGTTTTATACTTTCTTTTACTGCATATAAAATAGCACTCCTTTCTGTAAAGGAACATAAGATCATTGAGCTCCACATACAGGTTCAATGCTATGGAATTGTGCCTCTGACTTTAATAGCTGCAGAATTAAGCTCAAGTGTCCCTGTTCATATGCAATGCAGATATCTTTTAGACAGTCGGTGGCTTCTGTCTTGGACTAGGCAGAGTCCAAAAGAAAAGGCAGGTAGGTAGCTATACTGGCTAACTCCCTGTCTCCGTGCTATTGACTTGTCTTCTCTCTCTCCTGATCAAGGCATTGATATGTTTTGGTAGTAAACTTTATGGAAAAGACAAACTTTTGGGAATGCTAAACAATTTTCCAGCCTCACAGACATAATTGGGCTTCCTCATCTCTCATCGCTGGGAACCAACATTCAGCATTATAGAGAAAGGAAAAAGAACTCTTGGAATCAGCTATGCAGTCATGCTACCCCATCCTTTCATGTAGGCTGGTTATTTCCACCCACTATTATACCTACCCAGATGCCTTGAAACCTCCAGCTTTGCTCAAATTTTCTTAAATCTGAACTTATCACTTCCTGTCTGTTCAGGGGGCAAATTAAATTATTGTCACCTGTATTTCATTAGAAATAATACTACCAGTAAGCATAAGATAATTTACCAAAAATGTTTATGATAAAGGAACAAAAATTTTGGAGGGGTTTGTTCTGCTCATGAAAAAAGCAAAATTATTTCTGACATGCTTTTGGCAATACTAGGCAAAATATTCACAGGTAGACCAATAGTCATATACAGAAAGAAGAATGTAACTCGCCCAGCTGGTGAAGGGGCTCTATGGCTATGCAGCACTCCTCAAGGAGGCAGCCTAGGTCCAAGAAAAACTCTCCCTTCCATGGCTGGCACTTACACGAGCCCAGGGTGGCTCCACGCTTGGTCCACCCCTTCTGATCACAATTTGCCTGTGTTCCCTGGGCCAGCCATGCCCCTTCATCAGGTGTTCAGTCACTAGTTCAAGCCATGTTCTGTTTCCCTACAGTATTTATATACTATTTTCAGGTCTTTAACACTTCTAACAGTTATAGAGTTTTCTTTCTGGGAGGGAAAAAATCAAAACAAAGCATGCAAGCGTGTTGGGAGAAGAAAAATGAACTCTGACACTTTATGAAAGTAGTAACAGAGAAAGTTTATTGGAAAAAATAAAATTCTTATATAATACAAAGCATACTTCTGATTGAATGCAGGCATGAATCACGCGTAATGCCTCCATAATCAATTGGTTAGTATGTAGATGGCATGAGGCAAGCACGCACTCAAGTTTCCTCACTGATTTGTAGGCAACAAGCAACTTTTGACCTCATATAAATTGAAACTTTTTTCTTTTTTGCTAACGCAGCTCTTTTTCTGCTTATGCATCTCCCTTTTCTTGCTGACTTCGTCAAGGACTGTGACTGACCAGGGTCAGTATCGCATATGCCACAGCATGTAGGCCTTAGCCTAGGCTCATGTAGTCATGTCTTCCACTAACCAAGCATGTCTACACAAGCAACCAAAAACCAAGAAGCAGAATCAAAACTATATCCTATTGCCTTTGTAAAGATAGTATTGTTTATTGTTAACACTATGATTTCACCAAAGGAAGCCTTCCAGAATATGAGACATCATCTTATGGCAAATTGTAATTAGTTGTGTATTATTTACAATAGGTGGTTAGATGCCAAGAGACATTTCAAAGGTAACATAAAAGCTTACAATGAATGTGATAATGGTTCTTTTGGAGATATATCCATTTGTTCATTTTAGCATCCTCATAAATTTTTAAAGAATATAAATTAGACTTTCAAGCCAATTAATTTTTCTGTTTCTCATCTCCAGTGATGTATTTTAATTGTACTTTCTTGCTTCTAAGCTTCTGCATGGAAGACAGCATTCAGAGATCGTGAAAACAAACAAACAACAACAAAAAACTGGAAAGTCAAAAAGAGTAATGGGAAAAATTCCATAGTGTTGTAACTTAGACTCATCCCATATCAATTTTTAGATATTGAAAAAATTGTTTAAGTCCCATACAGTTTTAATTTGTTGAGGTATGTAAAGCCTGTGTTATGACTGAGGTTAAAAACATATTGTGATTCATCATAAAAGTTACACAAAACACTTACTTAATGAAGTAAAACCATTATATGATCCATTTTGTACTACAATGAACAAGCTAAATTAATCTGTGGTTTAAAACATGTGCTAAATAATAAAAAACATTTTCATGTTTTTGAAAACTATTTAATTCTCAATGGTCAATACTTGTATATTTGTTACCTTAAAATATGCATAATATTTAAGGTATGAAAGTTCAAAATGCTTTTGTATCACTGAATATGAAAATAGAGTTTGAACACATGAGAATATTGAATATTTTAACAAGTAAACTCCAGATCTAACTATTATTTATGGTTTTTTTTTTCTCATAATGTAAAATGGACACGCATTAGTAATAGTTATTTCTTACAGTATTATGTTGCTTGCTATCTGGTTTCTCACCAAACAGTTTCCTGAGGTAGAGGACAAGGTCTCTCAAGGACTCAATTTAGTTATTTATCTGCTAGTTAAAAAGAAAAAAAAAATGCAAAACAGGCAAGTAATCCTCACACCTATCCACTATGAAATCTCCACCCCTGCCCAAGTGAGTCTATTCTAGACAAATCTATTTTCTGTATTGATGACAAGTATAGGCACAGGCAGTAAAGCTAGATGATCGTCATGGCCCTTTTCAACCCAGGCCATTCTATGATGCTATGATTCTATGATAAATGATTATAAAAAGTAGTAGTAATAGTAGTAAAAAA
>PPHD01003307.1:5060-19050 GCA_002909625.1 Bambusicola thoracicus | reverse complement strand
AAAAAAAAAAAAAAAAAAAAAAAGTAATAGTAAACTATAGTTCCATCTTGTAAAACTCTACCTGGCACAAATATTTCCCAATTATGAATCTATTTCAGCTCTTTTTCTGTGCATTATATTATGTTTAATTAATGATCTGTGAATGACTTTCTTCTGTGGCAGAAATCTGCACACATCATCCCATGTTGCAGAGTCTGAAGAATATTAGGTGAGTTTGTAACAAACAGCTGTTAACTAGAAGGTTGTGTTGAGGACAGTTTTGAAAGTGAAATATTTAACCGGATTCCAACACTTTCTAATGGCTTTCCAAGGTGATATAAATATTATAAATAGGGTAGTCAGCAGAATTGCTTTATCCATCCCCTCAGAATTTATGGGAGAAAAGTAAAACAAACAGCCATATTAAGTCTCTCTCATCTGTCTTTAAAAATACACAAGTCCTGGACAATCCAGGAAGAATGAAAGTGTGGTGTAGTCATTGAGAGGACCATCGTAAAACCATGGGTTATTTTCCAAAGTCACCAACCTTCATCAGCACAGAAGTCATAGTATGTCATAAATTGAGTAACTGTGTAAGAATTTGTACTTGTTTTTCAGCACTGCGTGAAGGTGTCTTTACAAGCATACATGTAGTTAAGCTCCTTCCCTCTCTGCAACTTCAAAATGTAAGGGTAAGAGGTATCTGTGTAACTAAACCTGAACAATTCTCTTTTGTCTTGATGGACTTTCACATAGCCATTGACTAACTTATTGCCTTGACAGTTCCACGGATGTAGTCTCTTCACTGTACATATTTGCTCTTACGTTTTAGGTGAAGGAAGACTATGTCAATAACTATTTGCTGACAATTAATCAATCTACTTATCAGTTTATGAGCAATTTGCAAACAAATAAGCAGGTGAAATCCCTGAATTCCAAATCTGCTGGTGGGGGCTGAAAACTAGAGTGAATTTCAGAGATACATTTTTCCTGTTCCTAGTCCTCTTTAAAATCAAACTTTCCAATGAAAGAGTAGGTAGAAAATCAATTACTGTCAATGGCCTAAACTGCTGTCTCTTTTGCTAGAGCATAGCCACTTGTATTTTAAGAAACAGCCACTGTGTAGCTTGGCAGCCTGGATGCAGCCCTTTTAGCCTTCATGTTTCTCCTCACAGACAAGTTGAAATATTTGTTTCTTCTTCTCTGTATCCCAGAAGACAGAGGAGGGAGATGAAGAGAAATTAAGTTAATGCTGTGTAATTTCTGACACCAGCACTGGGTACCCTGAGTAAAGGGTATTTTATATATGGGTTTAGTAGCTCATAACTTCCTCTAGCTTGGAGGTTTAACATTATGACAAAGAACAGTCACCATTTGTAGAAGGATTAGAATATTTTATAGTATATTATTTTTGTCCTTTCTAATTGCAGTTCATTTGTTTTCAGATTGCATAAAATTTAAAATCTTGAAATGGCAAAAGAAACTCACAGGAAAATTCCTTGTCTATATACTTGTAAGCAAAACTTCAATATTACTTCTACCACTATCCAATAACATTCTTTCTGGGGTGGATTTCTGTCAGTATTCCCTTTTCCTTTTGATTTATCTTTCTCCCCCTTTCCTTATTATTAAGCTATTTTTGTCTCAATCCACAAGTTCTTAAACTTTTATTTTAATTCTCTTCCACATTCCACTGCAGCAATGGAGTCAGCAAACAGCTGTGTGGTGTTCAGCTGTTTCCAGGTTAAACCACAATGCAACCCTCACAGGTTGCCCATATTGGTCATGGAGTATCCTCTTAAGATATCTTCAAAAGCTGCCTAAAGCCTGGGCAATCTGCTCTGGGTGACCCTGCTGGAGTAGTGTTGACCAGCTGACTTCTGGAGGTCCCCTTCAGCATTAACCATATTGTAAATCTGTGAAGGCAGTGATACTGAGAATGATCATGCATTTCAGACAGACCAAAGGACTCAATCATATTATATTATTGTAGAAACTGGGATTTTCTTGTAACTTGTGTGTCCTTTTGTGACACTTTTATTTAAACACATATTTCATTTATTCTTCCCCTGGATGTTTTGATTTGTGACTAATATTTGCTTGGAAAACATGATGAAAGCAGCTTCACTTAGAACCCAGGAAAATGTAGTAGACTTTAAATATGAACTATTTGCTCCTTTTTTCTAAAATTCTGTGTTTGAGTATATCAACAGTCACTCTGTCAGGAGACTTGTTTATAATTTGTACTTATATATCAAGGAAAAAAATCAAGAATGATGGAGACTGGGAAAACTTTGTAGTACTATTCAAAGAAAGTTTCCACTGACAAACAATGAATCAGATATTTTTCATCTGGAAGGAAAAACAGTAATAACAAGATTATTTAAGAATGGGTAAAGCAAGCTATATAGCAAAAATAAGTGCAAAATGAATTAAGAAAATTTGCATATTGAGAAAAATATATTCTCTCTTTTTGGAAAAGTCTTTCTTGAAATTGGATGACTTTCTAGAAGATTTTTTTTTCCCCAGTTTGACCCCAAGAAGTTTGTTGTATTCTAACATCAGAGTTTGAAGTACTGTAGTCTACACTTCGTATTAAGTCAGTGAAGAGCATAATGATATCTTCTGACCATAAAATGTGTGATTCTGCTGTAACAATTGGTCTATCATGTTTAGCAGAAATTTTAGATGTCTAATGGTATAATGTTATGCAGCATTCGTGGACTCATAGAATGGTTTAAGCCAATAAGGTCTTAAAGATCATAAAGCTCCAACCCGCCTGCTGTGGGCAGGTTTCCACCCAACAGATCAGACTGCCCAGGGCCCCATCCAATCTGTCCTTAAACACCTCCGGGAATGGGACACCCACAGTTTTTCTTGGCAGCCTGTGCTAGTGCCTCACTGCCCTGTTAATAAAATATTTCCCCCTGACATCCAATCTTTTTGTTTGAAATTTTCACTCCTTGTCCTACCAGTACCAGATCATGTAAAAAGTCTATATACCTCCTGTTTATAAGCTCCTTCTAAGTATTGGAAGGCTACAATGAGGTCTCCCTAGAGAGACCTCACCTTCTCTTCTCCAAGTAGAATAAACTCAACTTGCTCAACCGTTCTTCATGGGAGAGGTCCTCCAGCCCTCTGATCATCTTCATGGCCCTACTTTGGACCTGTTCCAACAGCTCCACATCTTCTGTGTGCTGGAGACCCCAGACCTGGACACATTACTCCAGATGGGGCCTTACAAAAGTAGAGGGGGACAATGGCCTCCCTCTCCCTGCTGGCCACCTCTCTTTCGATGCAGTCTAGGATACTACTGGCTTTCCGGGCTGCACACTACTGGCTCAAGTCCAGTTTTTGTCACCAGGACCTCCAATTTTTTCTCCATAGGTCTGCTCTCAGTGGGTTCTTTTCCCAGTCTGTAGACATGTCTGAGACTGTTGCAACCCAACTATAAAACATTGCAGTTGGTTTTGCTGAACGTTGTTAGATTTTAGTGGGCTCACTTCTCAAACTTGTTTCATTTTCTCAGATGGGTCATTCTCTGAGTCACCCAGCTCCAGTGCAGGCTCATTCTTCAGTGAAGCAGGATATGGCAGTGGGCAAGGAGTATCCTGAAATTGAGGAGTCCTCAGAGTGAGTAGAGACCTGTCAGGACCTGCCAGGATGCACCAGTCCTTGTGAGAGTAGCCAAGGAGGTGCGGGCAGGGACAGGAGTAGTGGGATTTACCCCAGCTCACAGAGACAAAGTCCCAGTGAGCACAAGACCAGGAGCACCATGATCAGGACTAGCAAATAGGGCATGGTGTGTCAGTAGGGGTAGCATGGCAGTTTTCACAGGAGAGCATGTGGTGAGGGCAGCAGGACCTTTTCCTCATTTGAGAACATCAGAGAGCAAATCTCTATTTAAAGAAACATGGTGACCACCCTCCACAATAGCTGAGCTGAGGTGGAAAGCCAGATGGCAGGGCTAGAAATATCCTGGGTTGACGCATGTACCAAGACAGACCTCTTAAGGAGCAAAAGAGCTGTCCAGACCTTCTGTTGTGGGGAACTCCAGAATGTAAATGTCCTCCTAGGGCCTGAGGGAAAAAGGGAATGTCATGGGTTCAAGCGTGCCCAGCTCGAAAGACTTTTTGAGCAAATGGTCTGGTTTTAGAGGAAATCAACAGCCTGAGAAGTATCCAATAATCAGAGAGAGATTGATACCTGGTATCTTGCAGTAACACAGTTAGACTGATAGCCCTGCCTTAAGTCTCTGCAAAGGGAAAAAACTAAGCCAGCTTCTAATCTTGAGGAAACAGACCACAACATGTAAGACAAGGGGGACTGAACCCTCATATCCACACAGGGCAATAGTCTCTCCCCTTGCCCCTCAAGTGCCCCAAAACAAGATATATATAATGACTTTCTATAGTTTTTAGTAAGTAAAATAATGAAATCAGTTGTCATAGAGTATGATGAGTCCTACTTTTATTTTGTTAAATGCAGTTGCTCATTTTTCACAGTCTATGAAGGATATGTCGTTAGAGATGCATTCCAAATTTGTTTTAGTCTGTGTAGATCATGCATCCATTGCCTTCAGGTAACAAGTTAATAATTCCAGTTGCTTCTTTGTTTGTATGATTGCCAGTTTGTGTGATTTTACATACTTTCTCTTTTTTATTTGTAAAGGTATGGCAGACATGGTTTATCATAACCATCAGAACTGATAATATGGGAGAGTAAGAAGAGTAAAGGCATTTGTCCAAGCTTAAGGCAGTTGGCTGTTGGAGTCATTTATCTTCTGTTCCTCCTAACAAAGCTGAGGTACATACATTGAGGCTTATACTGACGCTCAGAGACAAAGCATACCAGCTGGGCTATCAAGCAGAAGGTAGAAAAGTGGCTTCCATGGAGCTCTAGTGAATGTTGTCTATACTCAGCAACGAATTTCATATTAAAAGTTTGGTGCCTTCAGCAAACTGTGTATGTTTTGTGGCCCTAAGAAGAAACAGAACATAATTTGTGTCTTCACACCAAGTGCTTGTAAGTGGCAAGCTCTAAGAAACTGATTTTTTTTTTACATCTTATTCTGTTGAAATAGAGGGAATCTTGGTGCTTTACAGGTTTTTGGATTTGGCCCTGGATTCAATGTAACTTCTGTTTTATTGTAGTCTGACTTGCAGGTCATAAGTTTTCTGATTTCCTCTTTTTAGAAAAAAGAAAAAACAAAACCAGAGATAAATGCTGGGAAAAAGGCAGAAGAGATTATCTTTCTTGGAATGATCTTTATCTCTTTAGCATATTAATAATACTCTTTCACTACACACAGATTTCATACGGGTACCAAGTTCCATGTGGATAGAGTGATGATCACAGTATTATTACATTAATACCCACAGTGAAATTAAATCCTATCCTACTTGATATTAGTTAGTAAGGACATCATCTTTGTTATTCTTTGTCTTGTCTATGTCTATTTATCATAAAATCTGTTGGTATTTCATAGTGAAAGTGTGCATCGTTGCTAATTTTCTTTTCTAGTTCCATCATCTTCTAGTTGATGAAGGTTGTATTTTTAAAGCAATGCTGGCAATAAGTTTAAGTTACTTTCTGAGCATGAAGCATCAAATGAGTTACTTTACCAACCGTGCTTGATAAGACTGATACAGCTCAGACTTTGGTAGTCAAAATGATGCCTGGGAGTCAGCATTGGTATGACTGTCAGTAAGGCTGAGAGTGTATATCTCTGCAGTTTTTCTTTATTTTTATGATAACAGATTTATTATTTTCTGGATATAATATAGAGAAAAAATGAACCCAAAAGCCCTGTAAGTAAAAAGCAGATTTTCCTTGTAATACAGTTGTGTGACACTCCTTACTACTATTGTTTTTAATAATAACCATTCACTCTGATGCTGGATAGCAAGTAAGAAAGGGCATGTTATAACAACTGCATGCTTGGCCTCTTTATTTTGAACTGCAGTGGTGATAGAATAAAAAAAAAATGAAGCCCTCTTTGTTGCACTTTATTAATCTCAAATGGAATGTGAATAATATGTTAGTGGTGTAGAATCTTATGTACCTGAGACACCTTAGATAGCTGTGAACATTTACACTTCAAAACCACCTAGCATCTCATTAACCTCCTAAACTTGTGCTATCTCATGACAGTGAGTTTTACATGCTAATCAGTATACATATGTAATTATTGTAGATGAATAAATGGTCTTCCTGTTTATTGAATTATACAAGATTTATTTTTGCCTTGAATAGGAACAACAGCAGAAATTTCAAAATAAGTAAGTTAAGACCTTAAGTACCCCTTTCCTCCTACTTCCTCACCCTCCAGGAACAATGTCAATTTAACTGCAGAACAGTCAGGAAGCTGGTGTAATCACATCATTTGCCTTGTCTGCATAGCCTTATTTATTACTGTGTTTTATGATTTTCTCTGCTCGACCCAAACAAATGAGCTCGTCAAATGATGACTGCTGACCTTACCTGCAACTTAAGGCTGTTAAGCAGCAAACTCTCCATCATTTCTCCACATTATGAAATACAGAACAGGAGGTGGCTTTACCCCTAAGTAGTATTGTTTTCCCTTTGGTATCTGCTGCTGAAACTCCCACATGGTATATTTTCTGCTGTGCTCCTTATAAAAATATATATACATATTTCTAATAGTGCATTTGGCCACAAATTACATGAAGTTTTACAGACTTGGAATATACTTAATTTCTGTGCAGAGACTATTTAAATGCAGCTGAAATCTCATGTTGGAAACTCATTATTCTACATTGCCATAAAAATGACTTACTAAAGGTTTCATAATAATTTTACTCAGGTGTTATGCAGAATTCACCAGAAGCTTTGCCACTCATTTTTATGCCTGAGGTAATGTAGGAATACAATACCATAACTAATTTGGTATAATCTGTTTCCTTTGGAAGTTAGAACTCTTCCACCTTTTATCACCTGCATTTATAGATACATATGTATGTAAGTAAATAGCTGTGAGGTAGAAGGACTATCAGTCTGCATATGTGAAATTGTTACCACTGGATGTAATTTCAGTTTTAGATTTTTAAAACAAACATTCATTTTACTGGGATAATCCAAATAATGAAAGTCAGATGGAAGTCTGAGTGTGTTGTATAGTGCAATTGTGTGACAAATGAAGATCTACTACTATGAAAATAAATCTTTTAAGAGTAGCATTATTAATTAAACTTTTCTTCTGACTACTACCGCAGTCTCATAACATGGTACTGTCCTATACAATGTATATGATTTTGTTTCCTTTTAGTATTAATATACAGAGTATCAACACTCTCACAGGATGTTATTTACATATGTATGTAGCATTATTTATTGTTTTGGTGAAATTGTTCAACCTTTTTTATTTCTTTATTTGTGAAAAGAATGTGCTGCGCTTGAATCTGAGACAATACTTGAATCATATTGACTATTATATGTAATAATAAAAGATCAAAAAAGTGTAACTTGCAATGTTCAGTTAAAGATTAGAAAATTAATACTTTGCACAGATTGTACTAGGTATCCAGGCTAAAATAAACTCAGCAGAAGAACAAGTCCGTTTATAAAGCAATGAAGTGTAATTTAAATATGCTGTTTGTCTTGCTGCTAGTAGTATGTTAAGTGTGCTAAATAAAAAATATATGCAGATTTTAACATCCACATTTAAGACGGCTTCATTTCTTTCACATTGATTGTAGTCTTTGTTTTAAGCTCCTAATTAGATATTATTTCTTTATTATTTCACTAGTATTTATTCAAATATTCCCACTAGAGATAGGAAAATTTATTCTTGATGGTAAACAGGCACAAAATTATATTTTTCTGCTTCAAGCAACAACTCAAATAACTCAACAAATGCTGAGATACAAGATTTCAGTGGCAAGAACACATATTGGTGAAATGGTGAAATGGATGGTGAAATGGATGGTGAAAAAAATGTTTTCTTTAGTCCAGATATGATTTCTTTCTAAATATATCTGAATAAAGAAGTTTACAAAGTATATCAAGAAAATAAAGTAGGATAAAGGCAAGCAAGATGTGAAACAAAAGATATTATGAATCTGGTACTGAATAAGTTTTAAATAAGAAGCATGTAATCTCATCTTGTTTGAAACTGCCAGTAAGAAAAGTCTCACATGCCTTTTCTTGAAATCTGTGTGTCTCGCTCCAATTAATAGGAGGGAGAGGAGGTTATTTTAACATATTTATACCCGACAGCAAGATTAAGACACAATGGGTCAAATGTTAGCCCAACTAGTTTATTACAAATCCTAGTCATTTAGGGAGACAGGGAAGGGAGGACAGGAAGCAGAAAAGTTAGGAAATAAGAGCAAGGAGTCTTTGTAGGAAGCAAGAGCGTGATGGTCACCATCATGGGTCCAGCGTCGTTCGTAGTTCAGTCATTGGTCTTCAGTGGAGGTGGTTCATTCGGCGTGGTTGCTTGGTTGGTGATGGTTACCTTTCAATTGCAGTACAAACTTATTTATAAATAAGTCCAAAGTGATTGAGTTAGCTCTCTTTGGAGTGGCAGCTTCTGGCTTTTGGATCTCAGAAGAAACTCCTTTGTTCCTATCTTCTGGGCCTTTCCAGAAGATAAGAGGGAGCAGAGAGGTGCCCACCTGCATCCTGTTTTTCACAGGACACTAAGGTATCATTCCTCAGTTTTCCCATACCAAGCTGGAGTTATTTGATCACAGGTCAGATCTTCTGCCAGTAAATATTCCTGAGCACTCTCTTCCAACTGCAAACAACTCCAAAGAAATGCTTTCAAATGTAAAATTATCCACAAAGTGATACTGATTGCCACATGGCAACACCCACATTTCATCTCCTGGATAAGTCAGAGTCTTATTGCAGGAAATGCCTCAGAAAGCAAGTTTTAAGCCAAAACCAAATAAACGTTCAGATACTGTGCTATAGTGACCTTTTCTTATTTTCATGAGGTTTTTATTGCAGTTATGCTTTAGGATGCACCAACTTTCCTCTGTAAAATCTCTTTTGTTTTACTTCTTTCCAATTGTGATCTTCCCCTTCATCTAAGGAGGTAATGGTGTGAATTTTCTGGGAAGATATTGGACATAGATAAATGACTAATGCCATCAAAGACATCAACAGTGAGAAAAGACTACATAAGTGGGGGGAAAAAAAAGAAAACTACAGGTCTGGAAAGGATTTGAGTTTTCTTTTGTTTACCATTGAGTTTATATTTTATTTAATTTTCAATCAGCATATAACTATTAAACTTTACTTTCAGCAGGCAGATGGTCTCTGTCAGTCCCAGGTACTGCCCAGTGCTATTGCAAATGAAGTGTTGATTGCCTGGGGCTCGCTTTAACACTAAAGTCAGTGACTGCTCACTTTACTGAAGAAAGTGTTCACCCACAAAGCTGAAAACCTCTGTTCTAATGTGTCACTTTTTTGTGTGTATGTTACCTGTTGGACTCCAAATGTCTCCTGGAGTTGGGTCAAGGTTTGCATCTGTATACACAGACTGGTAACTCCATGAGTTAAAGAAGAGTACAGATCCTACCAGATCACTCAAATTGCAAGTCTTAATCTCTTTTATTACTGTTCTCATTACATACTTTCCCTTTTAGTATGTAAAAGTGCAATATGAAGTTTAGTAGGAAGGCTCTTCTATAAAAGATCAGGTTTGTCTGCCTGCAGTACTGAGCGCCAGCACACCTTAGAGTGAAAAGGTTTATGTAAATTCACTTCATGAATGGAGAAAAGTTATTTTCAAAGATATAAAACAAAGGTTTTCTGTTTTTAAGAACACATCTGGGACATGCATAAGTAGTCATATTAAATGCTAACCACAGATTGAAATTTATAATGTCGGAATATCCGTGGTCCTTAATGTCATTATTTCACAATATATGCAAAAAGTTAAAACTTAAGCACAAAATACTGTTTACCCCTCACTTGACAGCTTGATTTTCCAGATTACCTGGAATCAAATCTCAGACTAATGTCATACTGGGAGGACTCAGCCAATTGTTGAAGAGTTGCTTTCTAAGATTCAGAATTAATGGCTGTTAAAGCTCAAAAGAGAGTGTCTCCCAAGTACAGACATGTATTTCTGTAGGATACTTGTAAATGAAATTAATTATTTGTAGTCTGGATGAACAACTGTCTCCTTCCTGGTTTCCATGGTTGTGACATGACTGAGTTGCCTCTCAACACTGCTCTCTTGCACTTTGCAACAGTTGTCAAGAGATGCTTTTCTTTTTTCGAGTTGAGGGTCTGGAAGACCATTCAGAGCTTCTACTGTGTCCTTTTTGGCTGCCACCTTGGCAGCAGTAGCAAATGCTCTTTGGGCACATTGTATCCTGAGCTATCTTTGTGCAACCTCACTTCCAAGCATGTCTCTACAACCTTGATTGGAAGGTTATGAGTTTTCATGGGTTTAGCTCCAGATCTGCCCTCCATTGTTATCTTTCCTGATGATGATGATGTGGGAAATGCAGACAAGCATAGCTTGTGCTGAAGATCATAACATTTCTGAGATGGCTTTCAGAAATATACTTGAGGCACATTTACTAAAAGACAAACAAACAAACAAACAAACAAAACAAACAAACAAAAAAGACCCAGGTTGTATCATAAAATAAAAAAGACTTTCAATTGTCAGCAAAGCAGCTCACTTAAAGCTCTCTGTCAGAAGTTCTAGTGGGTGCCTTCCTTTCTTTGCGCACAAAATATTGCTGTGCTCTCACCTTGTGCTTCCCATCTCTATGGTAACAGACAGGAGGAAAAAATAATAAAAATTAAGCATCTACATAGTAATGAGCCAGATGAAGTTGAATGGAATGATGATTGCTTGTTTGCAGGGAGGAGAAGGGAAAAGGTCTCTGCTATGCAGACGGTCAAGGTTTGTGTTGACCATGCTGATAGGAGAGATGCCTCTACATCTGTGGTTTTGGCCCTTACTGCATCTGATTGGTACATTTGTATTAACTGTGTCTTTGAATGTTTCCCAAATAAGTTCTCAATAACTTGGCTGTATCACTTACTCAATATGCACTTTCATGACAGGTTAGGTCAAATTCTGGCAGGCAGTTTAGTCAGTGTTTGGGCGATTTTCTTCCAGAAACTTTCTCCAGTGTTTATCCTTTATATCTTCAGGGGTATTTCACTGATCTAAGGATTTCAGCAATGATCTTAGTATTCACCTGTTGCTATTCTGCTTCCTGAACTCTGGCTGCTCCTCATTATACTTTCTTTCAGGGCATACAAGGGCACTAAGACTGTCATCATGAGGGAGAGAAGTATGTGGAAATTTGATACTAGTAGAAAGAGTGGGCTGAGCATTTAATTTGAAAGACTGCAGAAAGTTATATATTCTTTTGAGTTTTTTAAATTATTTTATATGGAACATTGTACTTCAGTATTTTATAAATGCAGATTTTCTTTAATTATTTTTTCTGAGTGAAAATATTGTTTTTTATATATATAAAACCTCTTCAGAGATAGAAAGACGGGATCCTTCGGAGGGATTTCAACTTAAAGACTGTCTAAAGAAGAAAGGGATTTGAGCTTTCAGGTAAATGTAAGAGTGAAGAAAGAAAAAGGAAGGACTATCTGGAAAAGAATGATGTGGCCAAACCCCTAAGTGTAGTCCCTATTGGTTACCATTTTTGTTCATGGCTGACAGTCAAGGTTACCTCAGGAGCTATTAGGACTTTCTGGTAAATATAGATGACACTGAGGTGATGTTGTTTACTGGGAGTCTGACAGGTTTCAAGGATGAACTATGAAGTGCCACTGATGAAGTCAAGTGATAAGGACACCACAGTTTCCCTGCCTTTAATTTTTTTCTAATGCATCGTGATCTGCAAAATAATATTGACATTACAGTAGTTCTTAATATAGATGTCCTTATGCTCATTAGATGCTTCACATCTGGATATCACAACCAGGAACTGTTGTGGGGGGAGTAGAGGATGAGAGAGAAGGGAATGTCATTTATGTCATTTTAATCTTTTCTGGGTTTTCTTGATTAGATATCTCAGACTTCATAAGCATTTATTTAATTCATATTAGCATTTAACAGTCAAATGCCCTCAATGGTGAAAAATTACCCTAGAGGCAGCATAGAAATTAATGGTTATTCTGTGACAGATCTTCTCTCTGACGAGGATTTAAATATTGAAATTCTAATTTATTTATTATGCAGGAAGATGACATTTTATCCCTCCAGCCATTTGACAGGAAGACACTATAATTATGCCTTTCTCTAAGCTCCCATTTTCCCTTCTGTACCTTTGTGAGAGATTATACGAGTTCAGACTCCCATTCCCCAACAAGTTTGCCCTTACAGCAGCATATTTGCAGTAATCAATACAAATGCAGTGACTGGTTCTTTCTAGATCATTTCTTCAAACTGAAATTTCTCTGCTTTCACAGGCTGTTACATGGATGACAGATGGCAGTGCGTTTGTTAGGGAAAGTGGAGGCAACTTTAATACACTCTGTGTACACCTCTATTCTTGCTCTATTATTAAGCTCAGATTTATTCTGAGAAAGAGAGCAAAAGACAGGCACTGTATCAGAACAATATCCTTGAAAATAAGAGTTGTGGAAATGTTATATACAGTTATGATTTTGTTTGAAAAATTGCCTCTAGGAGGACTGCTATTAATATATTGTGAATAGAAACTGAGGATGAGGAAACACAATTGGAGCAAACTTCTAGCTGTTGCACTGTTTACGTGGCTTCTCCTTTGTGACATAGGAGAGTACCTTGAAGACTTCTGACATTGTAGGGTTTTATGATGCAAGCAATGTCACACATGTTCAGAAAGGGCTGCACAGACTCAACAGTCTCCAAAGATGGTTAACTGCAAATAACATTTAGTATTTTCCATTAACTTACAATACCAATGCTATGCATCAGATTGGTGCTACGGAGTTGCCAAGCATGGCTTACTAGCATTTCAGAAAACAAAACTATGAGCCAAGTAAGAGCTTGGAAAAAGGATGGACTTAAAAAATATGAATTTTGGAGGGACTTGGGTAAGCATCAGGAAGGTGCAGCACAAGCATGTGTGTCCTGGACTGCCTTCTCTGCTGCCTCCCAGCCCTTCTGTAAAGCCTATAGCAAGCCCTTCCAGTGTCAGAGGAGACACTGGAATTTCAGTGTTTCATTCAGAATCACTGGAAGGATTCTGACAGGCAGGCTGAATGTGTTTTTAGAGAGGACCGTTAGCTCTTTTCTGTCAGAGGATTGCAGTCTCCCCCAGACCCCAGATTTCCCTTTCTTATGGTATTTTTTCAGTCACAGCTGGCAGGAAGGGGACTCTTGACCAGCATGTTCTGTTGTGAACCAGTCAAGGATCCTACTTCACCAGCCAGTGGAGCCACAGAAGGAATAGAATAACCTTCGCTGCTAATACACTCCCCAAGTCTGCAAAGACAGACTGAGGAAGATGAGTGGCATTTTAGGGGATAGTGTACAGGCAGGGAAACCTGTAGTGCTACATCAAAGAGCTTTTCCCACTGTGCCTTGATTTTCTGTATAAAAATGTGAGTAGTCACTGCCCTAGCAGCCACATTTGGGGCATAAACTTGGGGATGTCATTTAGCTTCATGTAAAGGGGCCTCAGAGACCAACTAGAATGCACTTAAAATCCTTTTTTCTTTCACAGCCAAACAGAAGAGAAACATATTCATTGAGATTCTTATTGCATCAAGGAATTGTATTTCAGTTTTCTCAGAATCTTCTGGTGGCTCTCCTAGATTTTGTTTGTCTTCAGGGTCCAGTAGTGCACAATGCATTCTGCATCTAGGCTGTTCTGTTTTATTTTATAAGGAAATAGATAATTATAAAGATGAAGCTTAAATACAAGCAGAAATTTAAGTTTTGGATGAGAGGGAGAAGAATATGGCAACAGGAAAAAAGAATTAGAATGTTGTATAAAAAAAACTCAATTTTTCTTTCCTCACAAAACCCTGGTTTCTCATAACATTAAGAGAAATTTTTAATACA
>PPHD01003306.1:0-32004 GCA_002909625.1 Bambusicola thoracicus | reverse complement strand
TAAAAAAAAAAAAAAAAAAAAGAATGCTACCTTTCCACAACATTTCTTTTAAATAAAACTTCAAGTACTCTTACATTAGTACCAAAATAAAATAAAACAAAATAAAAAAATAAAGCCCCCCAACCCCCACCTCTATCTGTCCCAACAGGCCACCACAACACACAGTAGATAAAACACAGTGGTTACAAATGTCTTTTTTTTTGTTTGTTTTTGTTGTTTTGTTGTTGTTGTTGTTATTCCTGTGGCAAGGCAAATGGAGGGAAATGTTTCTATGAAAAAATATTGTGTGTGCTAGGAAATTGCCACAATTTTATTCCACATGGATACAAATGATTATACTTGAAATTGAGGCTGTGGTGGCTTGAAATTATGTAACAAAATAGAAAAATGGAAAACTAATATCCCCTACACCCTGTTTTTAAAGGCAGGCACTACCAAGATTAAGGAGACTCCACAGTGTTGGTAGAGGATAATTACTGTACAAGCCATATAGCTATAATTACCTTAAGACTAAAATAAAATGCTACCGTCCTCCTAAGGCATAAACAATAATATCTGCAAACAATATGTACACATCATACATATTTAAAACAAGACTTAATATAAACAATAATGAACAGTATATACATGTCTCAATTTTTCTCTTCACTGTCTTGAAATACAATTTAACTACACAAGTGATGCAGCAACATATATATAAATGTACTTGTAACTCTACAGTAAAGTTTATTTTTAGTGCTTTTACAGCACATCAGTGTAAACAGTTTTACTTGGCTTTGTTTTACATTTTAAAACATTCCTTGTTGTATTTTCAAGATTTAAAGCAATTTTCTAATTCTTCCTTTTCACAGAAAACGAAGATTCTGGATGCTGTATAATCATAAATAATTCATAAAATTAAATACATTCACTAAAAAATAAACTACAAAGTAAAAAAATGAAAAATAGATATTTATTGGAAGGGAAAAAGAACCGTTTTCCCGAGTAGAGCTCTGGTGGTTGAATATTCAGTGCGTTTTGATATATTTTAAATTGCTATTGCACTATAACACCCCTTTCTTTGAAATTCTTTGGGTGTGCTTCCCTGTTCTACCTAAATTAGTTGGTTAAAACATACAAACCAAGAACCAAGGGGCCATGGTTGCTGTAGGAGTGAAGCCTTTAGAACTAATATCACTTTTTTGTGATACTTCTAAGGAAGAAGAACAGTCACTAGTTATGCAGGAGCCTTGCACTTTCACGTTCACATTGCTGGTCTTATCAGTCCTCACTTAAGGGGAAAAAATGAGTTCTGGTAACTTCAGCTCAGTTTGAAAATCTCCGTCCATTTTTTTTCAAAATATTTCCTCATGTTGTGGCCAGCCCTGCCTATGTCAGAATCATCTTCATTAAAGGTTTCACAGTTGTCAAAAACAAGCCTGACATCCAGTGAAAATGCTTCAACGTTGGGGTACCTGAAAAAAGAAAAAGGTGAATGATTTCTGGAACAGTTAAAATCAAAGGGGAAAAAGTACACAACAAAGAACTCTCCTAACATCAGAGAATTTACAACCAGTTACAGAACACGCAATGAATGTTCAATGAATAAATTAAATTTATTCCAGTATTTTCAGGAAAATAAACCTCAGCACAAGCAAATTCTTTTTCATTACTGTTTTTGTTACTATCCTAAAAAAAAAAATTAAGATAGAATTTCAAGTCTGAACGGGGCAACTTTTTTATTTTTAAAATTAGCTTCCCTTTTCCCCTCAACATTTTTCTAGTTAAAATAACATTGGTATTTTCCACTTATTCATCTTTTTCCTGGTCTCAAGTCCTTTCAAAGGAAGTGTTGAGTACAGCTGCATTTACGCAGAAAAGGAACAATCTGGTATATAAAAGGCTGCCTGGACTAATCCTGTTATGTTATCTTTTTTTACTCTTTTTCTTATCCCTGAAATAGCGTTCCAGTATGCAAAGGAGCTGCTAAAAAGAAATGCAGTACAATTCTCAAGTCTACCAATAAGCACATGTGGAGCATTGAAATCACAGGGTAAGTAAAATTTGCAGTAAGTTTACTTACTGTCCACTAGTCAGCTTGTCTCTAATGGTGGAAAAGTCCATAGGCTTTTTAATAACCTTCTTATAACCAGGAACAAGTTTCAAGTTTACGGGAAGTAAGAAAGGCCAAGCATCCTCATGAGTTTCCAATTCTGAGAGAATCATGCTAAATAAAATAAGGATTAAAAAAAGTAATTTTAAACTTTGCATAATCAGAAAAGTTGTTCACTGTTCCATAAATTCATCACATATTGTGAACCTATCCACCCTACAAAAGGAAAGCACTTACATAATCTGTGCCCTCTAATAAGGCAGAAAACAGCTGCAATAAAGACAGAAAACTGACTATTCAGAGTAGCACTTATTTCTCTCCAAAGATACTTATGCGAGATGAAATTCAAAGCATTGAAGGTGCACACATTTTTCATCATAAATGATTTGCAAACTAGTAAAACAGGTACTGATACTAGCTTTCCAAAAACCACAAAGACACTGCAGAACACACTTTCCTATTATCATCTCCTCTGTAATGCAACAACTACACTTCAGAAAGCTGTCAATACCACAGCTCTCAGTGTTTTTCCTACTCTTGGGGGGGCACAGAGAAGTACACTTCACATACTACACTCTGTGATTAAGTACCTTCCCATTGCCAAACAAGGGAATTATTCCCTTCAAGCACACAAAATCTTTTACAGCCACAGTCAAAACACCACAACCCGTGTGCAGATGTATAAAAGAGAACAGGGTTCTTGCTCCCCAAAACACAGTTATGTATAACAAGGCACTACCTGCTTCTACAACACATACCAAAGTTTAGAATTAGTCGCTTTACAAGAAGGTAGATCATACCTGCATATAGCCAGGTCCTTGGAGTCATCTCTTCTAGGTTTCTTTATAGCAGTGAAATTTTCTTGCTTTCCTTGGCTTACAGAAACACTTTCATCCATTTTTCTTTTCTTAGGGTCTGTTTTCCCTCTTTTTAATGAGGTACTAGTAGTTGCAGAGTCTTCATCTTCTGTATCTCCTGGTAATTTCCTGCCTCTCTTTTGTTCATTACTTTTTTTTCCTTTTATTTGAAGTTTTTTTAATTTTAGAGTTTGACCACTTGCCTGAAAATAAAAAGGAATAAGCAATAACCAAGAAATTACAGAGATCTGTTACTACTGATAGATAGCAGTGAAGATCAGTCACCAAAAAAAACTATAACATGTCAGCAATTAGTCACTTTTTGCTCTTATGTAAAGGTGAGCAAGGCTACAGAAATCCCTGTGACTAGTGGTTTAGGTCCCCAACTCTTGACAGTGTAAAAGCACCTGACCTTCAGGCAGGTATGACAATACCTCCCAGCAAACCAGGATGGCCTTAGGTTTTAGGTACAGTACATAGGCCACCCTGAAAGTGATGCCTCCTATTTATTTCCACAGAAATTGTAACAACTACCAAGAGCACAATAACACTATTTGATAGAGGAAATTCACAGCTCCACAGTACCATTTTTCAGCATAGTCACTACCATTTGATACGCATTTTCGCCAGCAATTAACAACAGTCTGCACGCCATGCTCATAAAAATATGCACCAGTCGAGGTGACTGCTGTTGCCATTGCTGAAATCCACCACCCACTGCCTCACTGTGCCACTGCTTGGTCTCCACAAATGTTCAGCAAGTGTTGATGACTGTCAATGGGTGCCACTATTTCTGCATGGAGGAATTCAATTCCACATCTTTGCTTCATATGCATTTCCATGTCAGACACCATTTTGTCAGACAGCTCCCCTGCAGCCATCTACTACTGCATGGTGATGAAATGTAATGGAATACTGGCAGGAAGTGTCAACCCCTACTACCGTAACACCAACATCCACCTCTGATGTCATGGCACAAAATCATAAACAAGGAGGCATTACTGCTAGAGCAACCCTTCTATTTGTCCGTTCTCAAAAGACTGATATAACCACAACTGGAACTCTACATCCATTTTCAAGCAACTGTACTATTTGCAAAATAAAGAAAAGAACTTTTAAAAGTCAGGACAGCGAAGGGATCAACTGATGTAAATAAAAGCTAGATATGAAAGATATAAATAGCCTAAACACAAGACAAATACAATAAAACCTAGAAGGATTACAAAAACACAACAATGGTACTACCTGGAAATAAGGATTATTATTTAGTCAAATGGAAAAATATTTACAGACAATGAGGTGAAACTAAGAAAAAATGCATTCAAGATGTAGACAATAGGAGTTGTTATGGTTATTGACAGCATCATAAGAAGACATCACTCAGATCATTAGAACATAATGTTTAACACACAATGCTATTGAAAAGACCCACTTAGAATTCTGATTAGAAATTAAGCAATTTCATGAATTTGACAAATGACTTTCCTAAGCATTTTGGATCTGATTGTAGCTAGCGTGACAAGAAATGTGGTCGGTTTGCAATTAATTTGTCATCTGATTTGTAATGTGGAAAGTGAACACTGTGTATAGAATTAGTTTTGCTTAATATCGAACACACTACACTGCTCTGGAAATAACTGTACTCCATTAATGCCATTTGGTATCACATCTATATTCTTTGTCCAAGGTTATAGAAACAGCCAAGTGTATCAGTTTGTAAAGGAAAAAAAGAGTGATGCTCACAAATTCAAGTTGAGATTAATTAGGACAGCACATTTTTTATCTTGTTATAAAACTGTTTCTCTGTTTTACAGAATTTTGAATCACTGTTCAACATACACTGAAGTTCAGGTAGAACTGTACTTTGGATTTCTTATACCTTCAAGTTTCTAACTTTCAGTCAAATCTGCAACAAAACGTTATTCTGTCATACTAGAGATACAATTATTTTAAAGGAAAACAGGAGAAAAAAATAAATCCAAAAGCAACAGGGTAAGTTATAGCATGATGGGATAGTTTCTACCCTTATAACAAGGTAAGTTGTAATATGATTCCTTGATAGCTACAGGAAAAGGTTAAAGCCTGAATTTACCTCTACTAGACAATGAATTCCCAACAGTGACCTATTTTCATCACTTGCGCTGCACGTTGTTTAAAGAACAATGCACTTTCCTCATTACTTTGTCAAAGATGCACCCAAAAAGGATCACACTGACAATACACGAGAAATGTACAGCACTAAGTACTGCAGTTGAAAGTTAGTGTTCACAAATGAAAAACTGTATTAATTTTAGGACTACATACAGACTAGAAAAAATGTGGACATTTACTAATATCTCCTCTGCTCTGAGTCATTTGGACAGAACTATCTTATTGTTCTCTTCAGACTACTTTTACCCGAGGGAAAAAAAAAAAATACTTAAAGACTCTCTGAAATATGTTGTGCTGTATCAAAAACATAAAACTAATTTATGCTCTAAGAAAAGACAATATTTACTACATATATTTGTCTCTGATTTTTCTTTTCAAACAGTCTAAGACATTTGCCCGTCATCTCTTAACAATGAGGCTCTAAAGACAAATACTGAATAGTATAATAAAATGAAGAAAAAGCTATGATGCTGAATCAGCAAAAAATATGGATATATTTACATTAAAAATTAAAGTTTAAGACAAACTTTTAATGCCACTGAAATCCAAGTTAAATAAAACAATTTGTCTCATATAATTTAATTGTCACCCAACATAAAACATACAGATCATTATTTTTGTTGAAAAAAAGCACTGACAGACATACAATTCCAGCATCTACAAGAGGAGGACTACATGTCACTTTGACTTTATGGTTAGCATTACCTTTGCTATGCAGGCAGGACAAAACCAGTCACCATCTGGAATGGTAGTGATCTTGGGTCTGTGGCAGTAGGTATGACAGCCTTTATCGCAACCATCACAAAGCAGCAGCAGTTCCTCATTATCTCCCTTTCGACATATTTGGCAGTACTACAATACATGAAAAATGGACTCAGTTCAATCTGTAAGCTTTGAAGCACAGGAATGGTACCTAAATTATAGTTCCCTTTCAAAGAATTCACTCTGGAATTTCTTTTATTTTTTTTTTTCATTTTACCTCAGAGTCTAGCAATAATAAAGAATATATAAAGTATGCGAGGAACTAATCTAAAGACTACGTGGGAACAAAAATGAAGTCCTGAATTGGGATACGCGATGGTGAATCACCATAAAGCTGATGTCACAGATAAGAAATACTCCACTAAGTACAGTATCTTTCATCAGATGAAGCCATAGATTACTATTTACCGAAATGTTAATTATAAGGAGTAATTACTATCTTACATAGAGCAAACAATTACAAAGGCTTTTCATCTTAAAATTTTCATGATACTGGATTTGACGAAAAGGGAATAATCCCTTCCAGTATACTTATACTCATCTGTGCACAATGTGCAGTTAATACTAAGTTTAATAGGCAGTAATAAAAAATATATTGTAAGTCATGTTCTCTTAAAATACCTACAGTGTGAAAACAGGATATAGCAAAACTATTTCAGTTACAGTATTTTTTCTTAATAAAAAACACTTACAACTTTCATAATAGATTTTTCCCATGCTATCGATTTCTGTAACTGCTGAATGCACAGAGCTACCTGTGCAGCACTTCGTGCTTCTGACAATGCCTTTCTCCATACCCTCAGCCCTGGAGCAATATCCTCTTCAGTTCTGCAGTGAAATGTAGAGAAATTAGGTAGGTCACATCCGCGTTTGCTGATATTTGAACATGGAACAAGCATTATCACACTGAAAGCCAAGCAATGACAAAACGTACACAGCCAATAAGTATAAAGTATAAGCAACTAAATTTGATGTAGTGCACAGACTGTGGCTACAAGCCTCAAAGCTTAGTCACATCCAGTTAAATGTAAGATAACTTTGCATTATCAACGAACATAACAAAAAATATCTTTATGAAGCACCATGCAGAATAACATGATCCATATGGATCACAGACATACAAGAAAGTACATAGATAACAAGCAATAGAGAATAGGCTCCAATTAGCAAAGAAGCACAATAATTTTTCAAGTTAATCTCAAAAACCTACCCGTCACCATCACCACTAATGGATGGTGCAGGAGCAGGGACAGTAACTGTGCCCACATTATCCAGTTTGATCTGAATGGTGGTACTTAAGGGGCTCTTCAGATACCTTCGCTCTATGTTCCGCTCCAAGTCAGCAAGTCTGGTTACAGCTATATCTAGAGGGTTGTCACTCTTCCGCTCTAGAGAGCTGGTACTGCCTTCTCCGCCTCCAGCACTATCTCCATCGTGCTTCTTGTGCAATCTAATAATTGACTTATGTTCATGATATACCAAGTCTTCTCTTTCTGATGCAGGTTCAGGACACAGCCAGCCCTATGTTAATAGAAAGGTTTGTGCATTTATTGGATGCTATTTAACTTAGCGTTTGAATAGAGGAACTGTTCTACAGAATCAGAATAAATAACTGAAGTGCTGTTTCCCGTACATCTTGGTAACTTGTAATCCATCTGTAGAGACATTTTCCAAAATCTCCAGAGAACTAAAACAATCAATCAAAAATATATAAGCATTACCAGACTTTCTGAAGCGAGTTTTCTGCAACATTTTGCATTATCTTATTTTGAAGCATTCTATTCTATCAATGAAAACACCAGAATAGGTCTGTTTCATTGTCTCAGAAGACAGTATCAATTGGTCACAGAGAAATGGCATCTACTAGTAGAACACACAACATCTGGAATAGTACATCCATACTTGAACCAAACATACTTAGTTTGGTATCATTACTCACCCTAGAAAAGTTAGTGGCAGAACCCAAACCAGGCAGAAAAGTGGCAAACCCCACAAAAATTAAGTCATCTACATGAAATGAAATCTGGGCATTCATGAGAGGTTAACAAGATGTGTGTGATTCTGCACACTGTGAAAGAACTTCTCAGGAGTTGTCATTCTGATCACCTTTCACTGAAGATACAACTGCAATGAAATATCTGAAACAGATATCCATGATAGTGCTGCAGTGGATTTGTTTTATTTGCTGACAAAAATACAAATGAATGAGAAGGCACTTACCAACGGCAAAAGGACTGTTACTATCTACTTTAAATTCTTCCCACTTCAGCAACATTATTTAAAAGAGAAATTTTACTAAAAGTTAGTTTTACCTTAACTTGCAAACTAGCTGATGCAACTCTCCTCTCTAGATCTTCCACCTGCTGAAGAATAGCAAGGTCCACCTCCATTGCTTGTTCTTCTACTGACCAGTTTTCCACAACATCTCGAGTTACCTGGTTATCTTCATTTTCATTGATATCAATAATTGCAACTGCATTTGAGAATCATATTTTGTTAAATTATTATAACTTCTCCAAGTAAATTCAAGCTGTTTTACCTGTTAGTCCACTTAAATGCTGAAGAATTGTTACAGAAGCGCATGGCTCTTAAGATATCCAACATGACCACCAAATTCTGTAGGATTTTAAGTTTGCAATTCAGAGGCAAGGGGAAGGGAAGGCTGAGCTATATTGTTACAGAGGCAGAAAATGCTTGAAAAGTTATCAACACTTAAACCAGGAGAGAATTTATATTAAAGAAGGTTTTTCCAACACTAACTTCCCTGAATAAGGCTGGTAAAAAGGCAACTATGTGACCTTCTACTTTTTTTTTTTCTGGCGAATATAACCATCCCTGTATCCAAGCACACTGGAGAGATCTCAGTCAGCATTATTATGCTCCAATATCATGTGTAACATAAATACCAACTACCTACCATCCTTATTTTTGATGCAGGCCAGAGTGATATAGTCCATGTGTTTCTGTATTTGTTTTTGTAAGGCCTTTTCTCTTATTCCCCTGAGATGCAGCACTTTATGTAAAGATTTTAGGTCCTCAGGATCAGTAATCCTCCACCACCCATACTGCATTTCTAAAGCAAGACAAGCATATAAATACTTATCAGGTATTTTTCACTATTACAATCAGATTAGAGAAATTCAATAGGGAAATTAGAAAAAATAAACTGTAACACAGAACAGCAGCACTACAAATTATCCAGACAGTTCCACCTGATCGCTCATTCTTACCTTCTGGTATTGGTTTTGGGTTTGGGTGATCTACTGGCTTGGCCACTTCCACTGCTGCACAGGTGGCAGAAGCTACTTTCTCAGTCTGCAGTGCTGGTGATTCACTTTTACTTGTAGGAACACTAGATGTCAAGAATGAGTTACCATTCCCTTCTGATAATCCCAACCCTGATCCAAGAGTAGGTAAAGGAGATGAAAATTGAACATTTGAAGTAAGAACTCCTGTAGGCCATCCACAAAACTGAAGTCCCATGACAGGTAGTCCAGGCTTCATCTGCTACAGAGAAAACATTTTTAATACTATCACAACTGGTACTGTTCAGTACTACCAAGAAACCAGAGTTATCATTAGGATGTTAATTTTCAAGCAGCAATCAAAACATAAAGGATGCCTTTACTCACTCAGTACTTCAAGCTGTTCAGGAACAAGTCATCTAACAACAATGTAGTAATTCCTATTAGAACCTGTGATTGCTTAGGGAACCGTATCTTTTGAGGGCAGTCAGATTTCTGAAATCTGTTTTTCATATAATACAGTAATCAAATTCCTTAAAAGCAAAATCTAATTACTAAAATAAACATACAAAAGGTCACCCATTGGTTTTCCTAAACTTTTTTTTTTTTTAATAAAGAAAATTCTAATGTCTCTTTTACATAGAACTACTATTAATGTTTAGAAACAGGAAGGAGAAAAATAAAAACAAAGATACAATACCACGTCTGTGAAACAATTTGGCTCAAAATAAATTCTGCCAAATAAGCACAGCAAATTGATACCCATTTAAAGCAATTATTTATTTACCTGCAGTGGTGGCAATGCAAAAGGACTTAATCCCATTGGACTCTGTGCAGAAGTTGACCCCAGAAGAGGTGATGGAACAGGTGAAGGTGATTTTGACGGTGGATGCGATTGAGGAGTAAGTGATGTTGCAGTAGCTGGTGTATCTACATGGGTAATTGACATGTCATCACAGGGTACTCTTGGCAGAAGGCTGAACCACTGTCTGTTCTTCTCAGTAAGAGTCTTTAATAACTGATCACTTGGAATTAATGGAGAACTATAAAACTTTCCCGTCCCGCCTGCAGTAGGACTGAAAAGATTACTAGAATCAGACTTCTCGCTGCTGCTTTGTGATACACTGGGTTGAAGACCACACAGAGAGTTTTGGGAAGTATTTTGGTAAGATGGAGTGCATCCATTCGCTGCACTACCATTAGGTTTTTGGGGCATAACATCAGACTCAGGTGGCATTTTCGCAACCTCTAACAGTTTGCTTAGTTTTGAAAATGACCCAGGCTTTTGCAAAAACAAATTAGTGTTGTCCTTTTCTTTCAGATCTTCCTTTTGCTCACAGCGAGTTGTATTTAAACAGCTTATTTTTTCTTCTGAGATCTCAAATACCTCTTCTTTGATATGTATGTTTTCTACTTTTTTTAATTTCTCTTTTTCTTTTGCAATTTCTTCTAGACCTAAGGAAGTACAAAAACCATAGATGAAACAAAACAGACCAACTAATTTAGATCATTTTTATCATCTCAGATGAGCAACTAATTTTTTTTGGCTCCTTCCATGTTAAATTTATTTTATATAAACAAAATTACTTCTCACTTTCCACAACAAAGCAAATATAAAAGCACATGCAGATTCTCTAACACCTGAAGGAAAAATAACATCAGTGTAGTCAATAAAGCTGCAGTATTCTTCCTTAAGATATATTAGTGTCTGCAACAGTTTCCCAGTGCAAGATCTTTGAAATATGTATTTTTGGTGGTTTTCTTCTTGACAGGCTCAGTTTGCTTTATCCAGCCATTCATACACTTACATCATCTAGGTACAATGGAGCCTTTAAGTTTATTTTTGCAAAAGGCTGCTATGTTAAACTGACAGCCAGCTACTGAAACAAGTACCATTATTCCTATTATGAAATCAAATATTCTCAAAATATTGAAGCACAACATTAAACATCTTACCCCTTTAGATAAAAAATAATTATCAACTAAGACTGTGAAGCTTAATGCCAACATTCTCGACAGTTTCAAATTGTGTGAAGAACTACCCAGTATGACAGACTGCCTACACACAGCAAAGAAGGCAGATGTGATCAGACAATGCAGTCAGAAGTTGGTAACAAATGCCAGTTTCTGGAAATATTCAAGGTGGAGAAGACACGCTTTTAATGCACAGGAAAACCATTTTTCTGTTTTCTTTCCTCTTCTAGTCTTTCTTAACCATCTCTCTTCTACCCTTTATTAATGTTTCAGCTTAAGACTAAGAAACTTTTTTTTTTTTAAGGATAGGAAAAAGACAGAATAAGGGCAAGGGGCTGGAGAATTCAACACTAACTTTTAAACTTAATTTCATCAGAAAACACAATCACAAATAAACAATGGTCTTGCTTATGGTTAATGGCCAGAATATCCATAAAATATGCTTGTTCATTCTAGGAAATCATAATTCCATAGAAGACAAGTAGTTAAAGAAAGGAATATTTCCTCTAATTAATACTTGAAGATACTTACAGTATACAGAAAGATACAAACAACCTGAATACTAGCATAATCGAAATGACTATGCAAGAGAAAAGGGAATATTTTTTTACTTTTTACTGGACAGTTGTCTCATGTTTCAACTGTTTAGATAAGAGAACTAGGAGTGGATAAACTACAGAAAGTAGTGAACCAGAAAACAAAGACATGGGAGGATGAGGGAGTAGTTCAGAAATTAAGACTATGTGCACTTGGTAGTTCAGGGAGACAATATATAAAAAAATAAAGATTTGCACTGCAGTGCTTGGCTAAACCTTTTGTGCTTTTTTCAAACTACAGTCAGACAGGCAGTGGCACGTCAGTGTTTTTCATCATGTAGGACTGCTGAAGTGTGTGAGCTTCTGTTTCATTAAAATATAATAAAATATGGTGGACAACAGGAATGCAAGCAGTACAGTATCTGACAGTTTACCTTTTGCACCCAGTCACTCATGGGTAAAAACAGGTTCAATAAAATTATGCACGGCAGGAGACACAGAACTACTTCTTTAGGCTACTCATTTAAAAAACAAAAGACAACTTGAAGATCAGGTTTAGGAAAAGTTCCGTGGCTCATGTGGAGTCCAAAACAGGACTCAAAATTGTAGCATGCTGTAATTTTTGCAGCTGTTTTGATTAAGTACCTCTCCAGAATGACGCAATACCCTTCAGATCATGCATTTCTCATGCGCATCGGAGTTGCTGGGGTTTTTTTTTTTTCTTATTTCAGGGGAAAAAAGTTGAATAATGGGCTTATGCTTCATCTGGCTCAGAATTAGAAAAGATTTTTCTGTGGCCGAAATGAAAAAAGGCTCATATTTATACATTCTAAAATGCAGAAAAAGATTTGGTGATAGCGGAATTTCTGCACCTATCCAATTAAAAATGTGAGAAGATTCAATTAATCATGGTATACTTGTGTGAAAAGCAGAAAATTACACTCAAATTTTAAATAAAGTTTAATATTTACTAGTTTGGAAGAAATGTAAGTGAGCAAAATAAGGATATGAAGTTGCAGTGGTGATTAAGTCTTCAGTACTTCTCAGTGTTAAAAATAATTTTCACATTTATTTTATCAGACCCCTGTGGAACCTTCGCAGGCAGCTAAGCAGTGCACAATTGCTGCCTAACTTTTCACTCCCAACTCTCTCCAGTTTTATTGTTCAGTATCATATTATACAATATGGAACATGTCTTTCATTAGTGGGTATCAACTATATGGGTTTTGTCCCCCTTCTTGTCTCCCTCCAACTTAGCTGATGGCAGGCAGCTTGAAGAACAGAACAGATCCTGACTCTGTAAGGACCGCTCAGCAACAACTATAATACTGCTCTGTTACCACCACTATTTCCATTACAAGCCCAAAATATAGCATCATACAAGCTTGTAGGAATAAAACTGTATGCAAACCAAACAAGCATGCAGATGTATCAAATCTTCAAACATAAAATATTCTGTGCACTTGCACACAAAAAAGCAACAGAAATGACAGAAAGAAATAAGCATTTCTACTATGTTCATCTTGCCTTCATATGCAGAGTTAACTGTCAAAGAAATAATTCAGAAAGAGACAAAATATACCAAATGCAAGTAAATAAAAGTGTAACATATGTAACTACAACTTCTGAAAATTTACAAAACATTAATCCTCACTTCAAAAGAGATATTAAATGTCTTCCAGCCAGAAACATCGTATCAGAAAGCATCATATGAATGGAAGACTTTTACTGAGTTACCTGTTTAGCCTCAGGTTGAAGATGAAGCCTAAAGACCTCACTACACAAAATCACTGCTCATGGACTGGCAGCATGTCTTGCCGTGGCACGCTCTGCTATGACATTATTCTGTGTCTTACCTTCACCGCTTTCCATGCCTTCTACAAAAATGCCACCACATTGGGGCAGAATCCAATACCGGCGCCTGTAACGATCTTGACCAAACATCATCGAACGCAAACAATGTGAGGCTTCAAATAACTTCCTTCTGTACTGGCTTTGTTGCTGTTATTTAAAAAAGGGAAGGTGTTATAATTCTATAGATGAAAAAAAAAAAACCAGATTTTTAAAAGTTTATTTAAAAAAAACTTCTGGTTGCCAGTGACCAGAATTTCAAGACTTAATCAAGGCACGTTTAAAGGGTTTTTGTGTGTGTTTTATATGGTACTCTTACTCATAATTGCTGCCCTGATTATTTGACTTGGAGAGATGCCTTGAAAAAAATAATTAAATCACTTCCTGATTCACCTTATGTTTATCAGCTTTCCTTTAAAAGCAAGTTTTTGCAACCCTAGGACCTGACATTTTTAACATTTGCTCTCACAGAAGAAAATGATTAATGATTACAAGAGAACACCTGAAATCCTATCAAATAAGGACTACGAGTAAATGCTATAAAGAACACTTGAACATTGCCAAACAGTGAGCACTACTGCAGCCCGATGGAAGACTAATGAGATATTTTAACCTGTTCACAAGAGTATTCAAACAGAAAGAGTTATCTGAGGGAAGCTACCAACAATTTCATTTCCTTTACTCACTTTTTGCTCTGCTAAATTGACACTGTTGCAAGACAGGTATAATTCTGGTCTGCTAATTTTTTGTAATTTGGTTGTGAGAAAAACCAGGAGACAAAGTTTTAAATGACAGACCTTCTGACTGAGAGAATAAACTATTTAATAAAAACATGCGTCATGTTTTTATTAAAACATGGGCCATGAGTAGAGCCTGACCTATAGTACTCTCTTATTTGTTTCCTCGTCCTCTTTAATTGTTTCTTCTTTTGAAATCTGAAGCAAAGATATCTCTCTTTATCAGTCTTGAACAGTTGCAACAATTAGCCAACTGTAGGAAAGGATAAGAACTGCAGTCATTTGTATAATGAAAATCTCACTGTATCTTGGACACAAAGCTTTATGATCACTTTATAAATCAACATACAGAAGTATAGCAATTAGATCTGAACAACAACTTGAGATGTGGAAAGATACAGCTTTCTGATCACTGATCGTGTGAAATCCACTAATGCAACAAATACTTATGGACTAAAATTCACGTCATAAACAGCTGTAGCATTTGTATTTTCATTAAATGAAAGTTGATCCTGATTAAAATTTATAATAAGGGAGAGCAATGAAGGTGATGGCTTGTAATTTCAACTCTTGAAATTCCACAGTCAAATATGAATCGCAACCAACATGATCTCTCACCTTTGTCAGTTTTTCAATCTGCTTCTCTAGTTCTTCAACACTCGCTGTCTGGTCTCCATCATCCTATAATCACCAAACATACCGTCACACCAAAACCATCTCAGGATAAAATCATACTATCTCTTATTAACTTTACAGTAGAAAAGATTTAACAGAAAATGAGACCTCAGATGTGAAAGGCAAATCCTAAGGGTAAAAACGTTCAAATATTTGCCTATTGAATGTATTTGACTAGGAACAACATGGCTGGAAAAAAGACCTATCTGTCAACAGCATCCCAGATACATACATAGGAGAAAGATGGTTACAAAACATTGGCTAAAATCATTACTTTATTAGAAGAGATAATTCTCTTTGTGTATAAAGAACTACAGAATTTAACCGTATATTCCATGAAGCTTTTTGAATATTTGTGTATATTTCAAAGAGTTTTTCATGCAAGAAATAACAATGTGTTCAGTTTTATCAGTCAGTCTTTCATCAGAGCATACTTGTAACTTCTTTCAATATCTACAAGAAACTGTAGGGCCGTTTTAAGTGACAAATCACTGTAAGAGTTCCAGTATTATCCTTCCTGATTTTTGAAGAGGAATGCACCAAGCCTATGGTTCTTCCTTCCCAGTTAAACATACCATTTATTCCATTAGAAGGGCTTTTACGTAGGTGAGGAAAATCTTTGGGGATAATGAAGAATTTAAAATTAATAATCATCCTAGGCGCTCCCAATTACTTACAACACAAGGCAATGGTTTCATATTCCGTGGCTCTAAAATTAAAGAACCAGAATGAAGCCTTCCAAAATATGACATACAGCACAAATGCAATGAAATATTTTTTCTGAAGGAGTTATAGGACTTCCAGAGTACCACACTGTAAGACTGTATTTAAGGGTAAAAAGATGAGTAGAAAGATGTGGGATTAGATTCCTAGATATAACCTATTTTAAACTCTGAAGTATTATTTTGTAAGAAGACTATGCTCTACCACTAAGGTATTTTCTTAAACTCATACTAAGTAATTGTAACACATCCAGAGGAGCAGCAAAAAGAGCTGTTCCTACTCCAAAAACTAGCTGGGTTGCTAACGAAGGGTGTTTCCAAAAATGTGAGTTCACACATTGCAAGCATGTACTGTTCAAAGAGCCACTCGTATTTTTTACTGCTTGTCTCTTCACGCAGCATGAAAAGCTGGAGTTCTACAGTCAGTGTTACAAACCCATGGCATGCTACAAAAACTCATTTTGTCTACAGTAGTTACAATTCAGCTCAAACTAACAATGTTCAGTGATCCTTCCTGCATCTCATCTAATATTGACTAGTAAACACATTATCAACGTGTGTATCAGGTACAACTGAGTACTGAAACGTACTTTCTGCAATATTCATTATCCTCGAGAAGGTATGAAAAGGCACATGGCAACGTCACAGGTACATTTTTTAAATAGACAAATATTAAATACAATTTAACGTGCCTTTTTAATTAAAAATGACCTTTATTCTCCACTAATTGCAACATCAGTTTACACTCATTTGCTAAAAATGCTGTGGTTCTCAGGAGCTTGTGCAAACTCTCAAAATTTCAGGGAAATTAAGATGAAGCCAAAACAAGCAGAAAGCTATCAAGAAAAGAAAAATACACTCTTGAAAACAAGTTATTCAAAAAAATTTAAATAAAATGGATGTAAAATACTTTTCCTTCATTCTTAATGTAAGATTTTGGGGATGTGGTGCAGAGAACCCTAATGGTGCAGGGAAACAGAAGAAGAGCAAGTTTCAATTTACCAGTTAGTTCCATTTCAATATTTAAAATCTCCCACCTCATCCTCACAAACTTCCGCCTTCTTTCCTTTTTTATCTTCTTTGTCCTCATCATCCTCATCTGCCTGATCATCACTATCATCGTCATCATCATCATCATAATCACTATCCCCACCCTTTCGTCTCCGTTTGCGGCCTGGTGTTGGTGTTTCCAAAGAATGCGGCTCCTCTCCTACTTCACCACCTCCTGTAGCATCTCTTTTGCCAGTTTTTTTGGCATGAATGATTCTAAGACTTTAAAAACATGACAAGGAGTGAAATTATGGAGCTTATTTGTAGCACAAACATACCTTCGTTCCTGTGTGATTAAAAGTGAATCATTTTATATCAAATTAGCTCTTCTGTTCTATGATGCTCTACATTTTATTACCTGTTTATTGCCATTAAGCAACAGGAAAAAAAAATATAGGTTACAGAAAGCCCTTAAACCTCTTATCCAATTCTGCCTAGTATTATTGTTTCTTCCAGGTAAATTTTATCATGTAACCATTTAAAAAAAAAATGGAATACAAGAGTGCTATTAAAAAGTCAGGAAAGACAATTTGAAGAAAGAACTATTTGCCCTCTGTTTTATGCAGTTAAGAGTATCTTTATGAAACAGCTGTCAAAGAAGAAAAGGGGGAAAAAATCCTAAGCTGAACGTATGAAATTCTTTGTATTTGCATGGCAACACCAAGGTTGGTTTTAAAGTAATTTTTTTCATTTCAGATTTTTGTGGTTTTTTCAATTATTATTTAGTTACATTATTTCCCTTTAGCACAGGCCTTTGGCTGATCTTTCCATTGTACGACGTATTTTCTTCTTTCAGAAGTCATGGTTACCTAAACTATTAGAAGATTCAATCAAATCCTTATTTTTCCTTTTATGAAAAAAAAAGGAAACTTACATACCAGTAATTATAGTTGTTGTAGACCTTCTTCTTCTATAAAACCCTATAAGACAAGATCCCACACAGCAATAATTACAGTTCCACCTATCAGGAAGCTAGCAGGCAAACATGCTGAATCGCAGGAGGTATAGATAGCCAGGCCTAATCACTTATAACACAGACCAAAAAATGCAACTGACT
Source organism: Bambusicola thoracicus (assembly GCA_002909625.1). Classification (NCBI taxonomy): domain Eukaryota; kingdom Metazoa; phylum Chordata; class Aves; order Galliformes; family Phasianidae; genus Bambusicola; species Bambusicola thoracicus. The sequence goes on along the minus strand of PPHD01003306.1, from coordinate 14,295 downwards.
CAGAAGAGATTCATAAACGTGTAGGGAAGACAAAGATTTTGTAAGAGATGGCTGGAAGAAGGTAGGATGGGAAAAGTAGAACGGTAACGACAAACACAATTACCAGCACGTAATTCTCCCTTGTCATACTTCTCTCTCTTCCCATCCTACAACACAATATTCCATACAGCAAGTGGCTACAAATATGATGAATGTTGTAAAAGTACTGGCTTCTTGATAGATGTTCTCTGACAAAAGCATCAGCTTTTTATAACGCTGATAAAACCACGCCAGTAACAAGCAGCACAGATTTTAATGAAGTTGTCACTGCTCAACTGGTAGCAGCCCTCTTAAAGCTATTTTAGTAATTTATTAGATTCTAGATAAAAAATTTCTCAAGTCTTCCAGTGAATTTGGAAGCAAGTACTATTTTCAGCTCTGGTACAAAAAGCCTTAGCTCACTGATTCTCACTGAGATGTCTGTCGGGTTAATTTTTTAAAAGATTTATTTTTTTTCTACGGTAACTTCACACTATCAAGTCCTTTTCAGCTGGACCGGAAACTTGTGCCTATGTACGGTAATCATCCGTACGGTAATCAAACCAAGCCACTAGTCAGCAACTGGATTGAATGCTGTGTGGTGGAACAGTTTTAGGTACAAATAAGATTGAGATAATCTGGAAGACAATTCACTAAAAATGAAGCGAGTAAGCAGATGAAGTTCAGTGATCAGGAAACACACATTCATACATCTAAAATAAATGATAACAAATGAAAAAGGCTACTTTTGCTAGAACTAAAAATAGAGATACAATGTTGGAAAGCACCAAAGGAAGCTTGCACGACACTACAAGTAGGAATGGAAATAAATCAGAGATGCCCTCTTTTTATAACAACACAAGCATCAGAAGGCAGCTCTTTTTATATAAAGTTGCGTAGAGGTATAAATCAATGAGAACATAACTTAGAAAAAATGTTCAGATTTGTAAATCTGGCATGATTTTCTTGCTACTACCTAGGTGTATGGCCAACAGAAGAAAACCTTCACTCAAAAAACTTTCTTTCACTCATTTTTCCTTTCATATGAAGACCAGAAAGATTTCTGCAACCATAAAAGATGCTGTGAAGTCCACTACACAAAACAGTAGGTGATACTCATATGTGACTTAAGCCTGCTCTTCCTAACCTGTAACGCTCATCAGATCATGGAAGAGAAATTCGCCTTCTGATTTACTTTTTAAGCATTCATCATAACTTCTGTACCAAAATCAAATATTAGGAAATAGCAAGGAAAAGAAATTCTAAACATCATATTCTCTTAACATTATTCTTCTTCGCTCTCAAATAAATGAAAGTTTCCCAAATCAGAATTACCTCCTATCCAAACTCAGGATGTAATTCCTACCCTTAGGTAACACTGCTTTTGATTTACCATCATCATTTACAGTTGAGATGGTCTCACTGGAGAGTAGTTAACTTATAAGATGTATGGCACCACCTCCTGCCCAGATAGGTGGTGGAGTCACCGTCCCTGGCAGTGTTCAAGAGGCATCTGGATGAGGAGCTACGAGATATGGTTTAGTGGCTTATAGTAGCAATGGTAATGGGAGGACGGCTGGACTAGATGATCTTGTAGGTCCTTTCCAACCTTGTGATTCTATGATTCTACAATACTAGCATGTTAAAAAGAACGCTGTAATGAAAATCTTCTTCTGCAGTATTTCAAAGTTCTGTAAAGAAACAGGTATTATCCTTAAAGAAGCTATGCTCCATTCTTTTAAACTGCTTTATACATTGACCAAGTGACAAAAGAGATGTCAAGAAGAAGGCATGTAGTGGAAGAGGAGACACTGGAAGTTATGATTATCTAGTAATAAAATCATCTCAGGTGAGACAGTCTTCTGACAATATCTGTGATATAGAAAGCACAAAGATTATTTGATCTGATGAGACGGATGGTTTTTACAAAAAATGGTGATTGGTATCAAGATTCACCCGTAAATGCAATAGAGAAGGCACTAGAGGCAACCTCTCATTCCACAGAAGAAGCCAAAGCAGATCAGAGTTCAGTTTCTGACCATAAATACTATTATACTTATCAATGAATTCAGTTCAAGTCCTTAAAGGAAACAAAAACAAGCAAAAAAAAGGGGGGGGACACGGGGAAAAGGGGGCACGGGGACAGGGAAAGAAAAGGCCTCCCTACAGGGAGCGTTTTTTCAGCCTTGGATTCTCATGGTTTTTGTTTGTTTGTTTTTTGTTTTTTTTTTTAATAAATCAACAATTTTTTAGACGTGTGTATATATATATATAAATACATACATGGAGATTTTGTGTGTGTCTGTATACGTGCATATATATACATATACTTTTTTTCTTTTCCTTCTGATATTCTTCATATCCAGTTGAGGAGCTAATCTCATCAACAGTTGGATCGTAAGCATAAAAAACAACCAGTTCGTGACAAAAAAAAATCTTCTGACACATGCAGAATCTCTTCTCATCCCACTTGGATGTACTTTAAGGCAACGTGGACATCATGGTATGATGATTTACACAGCATACACAATCTGGTAAACCAGGCTGAGTTGGAATACATCCATTTCTCAGTATCCATTATTCTACTACTACATATTTTCCACATATGAGTTTGTGCTTTGAGGGTCATGTAGAGGTTTGTGTGCATATAAGAGCAGCACACATCCATTGATCATATGGCAAGTAGTCAACAGACCAGATATTCCTAAAACTATTTGGAACTGGAACGTTTAAAAACCAGAGTGAGCTCTGAAATGGTTGGGGAAGATAACATACAAAAACCTGGAAGCAGAAAAAAGATCAAACAGAAGACTTAAATGGACAGGTTTCTTTTCAGAGAAGCCCCAGAACAGCTGTAAGAGTTTATAAAAATCATCACCTGATATACAAAGAGAGCACTGTTTTAAACCGATCGGTGAAGGCTCTTAAACATTTCTGAGAGTTCATCAGAGAAAAAAGGAAAAATTCAAAGATTTTGAATCAAGGATGAGATAGATGAGTCAAGTCTAGTGACTTTAAAGAAGCAAAGAATGTCTCAGAACACTCCCACAATACTTACACTTCACAGTAGGATCAGCACTACTGTTACCTCACATCCACACAGGAAGGGAAAAAGCAAGAAATAGAGAAATGATTGTAGAAATGAAGAGGAGCATGGGACTTTAGGGTCTTATTCCCCACTATCTGAAGGCAAAAAAAAGAAAGATGACGAGAAAAAGGAGGATTCTAATCTACCAGTACTTACAGTTTGATGGAGGGAGAGAAAAATTAAGTGGCCCCATGGGGGACAAGGACAGGCAAGGGTCCCATTCTGTTAAGGAATAACTGGCTACATAGGACTTTACCCAACACTTCTAGAACTTATGTAGAATCACAGAAAGGTTACAGATGAAGACAGGAAAAGGCGTGTGTACTATCCTAAGAGATAAAATGCATTAAGCCTGCATAGACAGGGATTTGCATTATTAGTAAAGAATTTCTTTTTATTGGTCTTATTTTTTCCTCTACCTCCCTCTTGTCCTTCTTCTTTACTTCTTCCTTCTTCCTTCGCAGATACATTAAAGGGAAAAAAGGGAGAAACAAGATTAGAAACATAAGTACCTAAAGCAAGGGTTAAGAAAGGATTCACCATTCCTGGTTAGAGGTAAAGATGACCAAGAAATAAGAGTAGAGTCTGGCTATACATTTTTACCACCTGTGATTCATGAAATTTGTGCCTTCTAGCTTCCTGGTAGTTGGAGCCATTATGCTTGCTGTATGGAATTTTGTCTTGTAGGATGGGAGAACAGTGGGTATGAAGCTGAAGAACCCTTCAAAAATTCCAGTTTTATTTTAAATAAAAATATTGAAATACCTCAATGTTTGCATGCTAGAGATGATCCCTAAGTATAGGGAATGATGTAACAAACATAAAATGGAAGTGTTAATATTATGTAATATAAATTGGTAAAATTTGATGGGTGACGGTTGCATGAAAACCATGTCTTAAAATGCCCTTCAGAAAGAACACAGCTAAGTATGGTAGGTCCAAATAAACTGATAATGTCAATCACAATATGACAGCTCCTGTAACATTCCAATAAAATAGATCTCACTTTTTTTTCCCCAAAGAACACAAAACGGACTTAACTCTAATTATGAGAGGCAAAAACCTCCTCCTTAGCATGTTATAGAGGACCAGTGCAGGGCCATTCTAAATTCACATCCACCTGAATCAGGTAGTTCAGTTACTAACTTCTTAGTAAACCTGTAATGGCATCAGCTAATTTTGTCCTTAGAATCAATAGACCACATAGCAGCACATATGAGCAAATGCAAAAAAGCAATACATAGTGGTACTTAAGGAAATGAAACTTACTTCCGAAGTTTGCCTTCAACCATCCATTTATCTCTCCTCAAGTTCGACATATAATCAATATTTTTATCAATTTCACTGCCAAAGACAAAATAATCCAAAGGTAATTGAAATACCATTAACTGTGCACTTGCATGTCTTTTACTGACAAACATTTATGGAGACACTTTTTGTCTCAATAAACTAGATAAACGCTTAGAATACAAAATAATTTTAAAGTTAGGAAGTTCCAATATTAGAAACATCTGTGCAGTGTACTACTGTACAGATATCAGGCAGTTTTTATTTACAATACAATGCAAGTTTTCAGAAGCATGTAATTCAAAGAATTTGACGTTTCTTCTAATAGCTTGCATTTTATGTGACGCCACCAACTGCGTTAGCCAAAAAGCATCTAGCATTACACACAAGTTACCACAAGTACATATATATTATTTCACTGGGATCCATCATCTACAAACTAACATCTGTCTTCCTGTATAGAAACTGAAGAACAAGAGTGCTTCAGTATAGCAAACTCTCTGGGAACCTGCATCAGAGAAATTTCAGACTCAACACTTGAGCAGTTTATACTTGTTTCAATGATGAAAATAAAGCATAACCCAGTTTTGAGAGACTTATGGATCTGGTTTTACAGCTGGTCATCTGCAATACGTGAAGGAGTTCCTTGCTGCCATTAATTTGATTAAATAAACATTAATACTCTTACAAACTACTTGCACAGCACTTGCACCACTCAACTTGCCATTTCCCAGCTTTTTAAAACACAAAGAATTTCTTTCATTCTTGCATTGCACAAGACTGGTCAACTTTTGCAGCGTATCGTACACCGAGAGAGACAGAATCAGCAATGCAACAAAAACAGTATTCAATCTGGTCATAAGACTATCACAATAAGCAAGCATACAGAGGTGTAGATATCCCAAAGGCTGTCACATCCTAACTTCTTATCACACATTGCTAGGTTTTTGTATGTTTTATGCGACAGCTTCTTTTACTTATAGAATGCCTACACAAACTATACACTTTCTTGAATTACTGCCATGATAAATCAGGCTTCGTACTTCAGCTTATCATCTACTTTGCATTTGAACAGAAGAGGATTAAAAAAAAAAAAAACAGTCAAAAGGAAAAGAGAGTTTTACAGAATCATTACACAACTCTTAATTATTCCCCAGAATACTTAGTAAATTTCTTTGTAATCAATCACATCTTCTCCAAGAACAGAATAAAATTTACTTCAAGTTTTGAAAACAACAACGAAAAACAGACCAAACAAGGAAAAATTTCTAATCTTCCAAAATATTAGAAGTACATAAAGACAAGAAGTAGTAACAGCACATTTCAGCTTTCATTCTAAGAATATCAAGAAACATCTTGGAACAAAACAGTCTGTGCAATGCTTTTAAATATAACATTTTAATAACCATTTTTTATATATATTTGTTTCAGAAGTAACTTACCTGACTACACTTTTGCTGCAAGCTAATTCATTGACAAGGAAAGCTAGCATTGCTGCTTTCTGAGCCGGAGTATGCGCCTGAAAAGCTTTTGTCTTCAAGCTCTCTGTAAGCTCAGTTTGCCCACAATGAGCCTCCATAAACATCTGCAAAATCTCAGACACGTTATCTCGATTGATGCCAACATTCAGTAAGTGCTCCCCAAGAATAGTTTTAGCCTAAAAGAAGGATGTTTCAATCAATCACAGTTGAAAATGCTATTTTCACTGCAATCCGCATTACTGTTTATAAAATAGTTATGTGGTTTTATTTGCTTTTTTATACAAGGACTTCAGCAAGGGTATTTCTATTGACTATGCAAATAAAAACCTTTAATGGAGAGAAAAAGAGAAGGTCTGCTCCTTTACATGTTGTTAAGAATAGAGATAATACTAATATTAAATAAAGAAGTTAAATAAGAAGAGGCATAGTGCAAGTGGATCATTTCACACACTATGAAGGAAGTATTCATAAGCCCAGGATTTGGGTTATTTTTTGTTCGGTTGGATTGCTGGTTTTTGGGGTTTTTTTTAATTTATTTTATTTATTTTTTTTAATAATGGATTATTTTTTCCATTACCTTGTATCCTGTAACAAGTCCTGGATCACAAACAGCTGCAGAGACAAGCTTTACAAGCAAGTCCTGTACTTCTCCTCTGCTGTCTCCTATGTTCAGCAAACCTTCTTGAAGAGTACTCAGGGAAGGCACATCCGTATTCACGTCAAAGCCAAGAACTTTACCAAAGTTACGCAAGAACTGTACTATCATGAGACAATCTGAAAATGTGCTTCCAGACAGAACAAGGCCTGGGATGCGAGGCAGCTCTGGCAAAGCCTGAAATGGAAAAAACCAAAGATTTAGTAGTATATTTCAGAGGGTAACTTTTTAATTAGTACTTTCATATGACCTACAGCATATGAACAATAGAAAGTGAAGGCAATATAAGAGCTGCCCCCCACATCCCATTTATAAGTTTAATATAATGCTGAAATTCCCTTAATTAATGTTCATCTTTTTCACTTATTTCGCTCATTACAAGGGCACAGACTAAATAAGACTTCTTGGATAAGAGGGGCTTTCAGACCCTACCTGGAGCCTAAGTACTATAAAAGGTAGTACTGAAGATCTCTGAGAGTGGCAGGAAGTGTAATTCTCAGAAAGGTGGACTTGAACTTCATACAGGTAAAATCCTGAAGGACAGGAACTAAAAACACAGAAGCCTGGAAGAACAGCATTTTGGAATAATGGCCTATCGTAGTTCAACATTTGAGAGAAGTTCTATTCAGTGCCTACATTCTGAGAAAAGAGGCATGTTCCTGATGCAAAAGCAACTCAGACTAATGTAAATCAATTACGCAAATACACTTCAGGAAGAAGTCCACCTTTAAGCAAAAATGTGCTTTAACTAAGGAAATCAATACCACTTCAGAGGTTGTCTTAAACTGTATTTTTGTACTTCAAATAGTAATATAACTATCCAAATCAGCACTTGAATGCTTTGGGAATGGCTGCAAGAAAAGTTGATATTTTCTCAAAGGCAGAAGACAGAAATAAGGCAAGAAAATACAACAGCTGCTCCAAAACTAATGCCTCCTATGTTATTATGTTGGCCCATTACATAAAAGGCAGATGTATGTGGTGTGGAGTAGAGGCTGAACCTTCCCACCAATATCACATTACATTTTGTTGCAGGGTAACACACATGGCAGCAGATAGGCAGTCTGACAAGATGGCATCTGACATACAAGTATAGACGAAGCAAAGGTGTGCAACTGAATTCCTCCACGCAGAAAAAAGTTGCACCCACGATACTAATCAATGCTAGGACACTTATGGAGCCCACACAGTAAATGTGAGCACAGTTTCAGCAGTGGCAATGGTGGTCACCTCCACTGGTACAGATTTTAACAAGCATAGCATGCAGGCTTTTGTTCACTGCTGGCAAAAAATACACAGCTAGTGGTGGTGGCTATGCTGAAAAACAGTGTTTTGTAGCTGAGAATGTCCTCTAACAAATACTGTTGTTGTGTTCTTTGTATCTATTGCAGTTTCCAAAGCAATAAACAGGAAGCGTTACTTTTGGAGCAACCTATGTACATTTTAAACTATTACAGTTACCTTCTGGTCTGCTAAACACATATCTTCATTAGGCTTCTTTAGCTCCTTTGCCATTTCTAGTTCCAGTCTTCGCTGCTCCAGTTTACGTTCTTTATTTAACCTTTTTTCATCACGTTTCTCTTGCTTTAAACGCTCTTTTTCCTTCGGGAGAATTAAAAGAGCAGAGAATAAAACGTATGACTACTTACAGAGGAACAATCTAAGAATCTGAAAAGCATTATTTTGTAATTTCAGTAATTACCACAGCAATTAAAGGAATGCACTGAAGTAAAAGGAAGGTGGAAACTACACAAACAGAACAGAATAACAGAATCCAAGTGAAATCTAAGTGAACCAATCTTCAAATCTTCTTACACTACTGCATTTAATGGATATGTGAGAGTACACATTTATAGTTTCACTAGTATTTCAGAGGAATAACAATTAAATGTTTTCAGCCACAATAATATAAGGAATATGGAAGCAATCTTTTTTATCTGCCATAGTTTTTTAATTTAAATTCTACTCCAGCTGTACTTATTACTCTTATTACAGTAATAATTACTGTACTTATTACTCTACTTATGACAGTACTTAATAAACAGAACATACTGTCTTTTTAAAAATGAGACCTTTATTTACTGCTGCTGCTATGGAAAACGATCTTCATAATGTTATGCTCTTACTATCCTTATTTGCACAGTTACTGAATTAATATATTTTCTTGGCTATTTCAATTAATACATGTACTTCTCATGCATCAATTTCTATATGAGACAACGTAGCAGACGGGTTAAGTAAAACTGCAGTTCCACATATTTTCTCCCCCATGTAACGACATGTATATATTCGGTCATTCAGAATTTACATCTTGTAATCACATAAATGCTATGTTTGTGGGTTCCCCCCCACAAAGTGCTTATAAAAAAACAACCCACAGTATACTAGAACCACTTTTCTGTTATGACTAAGCATTCTCCTAATAAAGACAGTAAGCACCAAATGTACATTTCAAAATGTTTTGTTGTTCCCTGATCCTGAGTTAATTACGGGAAAAATATTCATACACTCAGTTAAAGATGCATTCACCAGGAGGCTTGAATGTATGATTTTCCAAGCACCTCCATACCACCAAGTCTTGGTCCTAAGTCTTTAAGAAAATCTTCTGCTATATAGAAGTGAAATGCATTATGAGTAAAAAGCAGAAATTGGATAAGAATGTGGTACAGGACCACATCAAAGGCTTTACAGAAGTCCAAGTAAAGTTACTCTTCTTTTGTCCACTGATGTACTACTGAGTACCTCAGCCTTCTCCCTGTCTATTGTAGGGAGTTCTCTCTTCTCATTTTTTCAGAGGGGCTCTGCTCTCCTTGGCCTTTCTCTTCTGACCGATGTACCTGTAGAATCTCTTCTTATTATTTTTCACATCCATTGTCAAGTTCAGTTGCACCTGCACCTTGACTTTCCTGATTCCATCTCTGCACGTCTGGACTGCATCTCTGTATTCTTCCTGGGATGCACATTCCTGCTCCTACCTGCCTATACATGCCCTTCTTATCCTTCTGCTTGACCTGTAGGTCCTTGCTCAGCCATGATGATTTCCAGCCTCCTCTGCTTGATTTCTTGTGCTGGGAGACAGAGAGCTCTTGTGCTGCCAGCAAGGCATCCTTCAAGAGTTGCCAGCTCTGCTGCGTTCCTGCCCCTAAGGACTGCTTCTCAGGGGATCTCACCCACTGATTCCTCAAACAGCCAGAAGTTTGACTCCATCCGTTCACCAGGCCCAGATTCCTAGAGATTGTGAACTCAAACAGGGCATGTTTGCTACAGGCCAGAGTGTCTCCAATCTTAACCTCTCTAATGAGCATTGGTGAGCACCACATCCAGCAATAATTCACCTACAGATCATTTATCCAGTGCCTGTACCAGAAAGTTATTCTCAAAGATACCTTAATCCAACTTCCTGTTTAGTTTTTCTGGATTACCGTCTGTTACTTTTAAAGTTAAATTCATGAATGTTCTCTAGTGTCTGAGAGAAGACTGAACTATTTCTCTGATGAACACATGATATGATAATGGTTATATTACTTCAAACTCTTAACAATGTCTACTTTATTTATACTATCACTAGCATAAATTGTCCCAGATTTCATATACAAAAAATAGTTTCATATACAAAAAAAATATAAGAAGTAAAGCAAAAAATTTAGATACTATATTTTAGCACTGATACTCCCTCGAAGATAGTATCAGGGTTGTATTTGCAAACAACCTCCCAAGATGAATCAATATGCAAAAATTAATTTATCCTTGTCTAATAAAAGTAGACAAAGAAAGCTAACCTATTCACAAACATAAGCAGTTTCACTGCAAATGCTTGTCTTATGAAGGCTATAACCTACTTCCTCCTGCAGCCTTGTAATGAAATTGAGTCCATATCTCTGAACTAGTTATTCAACTAAGTTCTATCAGGGTTACAGTAGCTTAAGAGCACGGAAACTTTGTTGTCTTCCAAATGATGCTTTAACTAAGAGGAATATTTAACTAGTTAAGGGTCTGATTAGTGTACTTGATGGAAGTACTTTGATAAGTATTGGATTAGGTTGTGCAAATGCAGACTACCAGCTTCTCACGAATGCTTTTTCCCAACTTCAAGGAAGCCACCTAATAATCCTTAATTTATAAGCAAGGTAGCAATCCGAATTACCATAAGCACTTTAATTTTGCAGTACTTTAGAAGAAACAGCTTAATTCAGTTGGCCAACAGACAACCAATTAAGCAGTGCAGAAGGTGTGAAGAATCTTTAGCACTAACCCTCATAATACTCAAGTCCTATCAGATCCAGTTGTGATACAGTAAGTTTATATAAATGAAAGCGATCACAAGAAATATTAAGAAACACTTATCATAAACAAAGTGCAGCAATATTGAAAATGGTTGAATGGTTTTCAGAAACAAAACAAAAATCTAGACGTTTCGATGGTCAGCATCAGAAAAAGCCTGAAATTTTGTCAAGTGAAATCAAGAAGCGTTTTGTTATAACCTTAATGTTAATACATTTTAAAAAGAAAGTAAGCCAAATAACTAGAATCACAGAGAGATAAGGTAAAATGCTTAGATATAAAATAACATGAACTTTTAGGGCTCTACCTCCTGACTGGAAATTTCAGACTACATATTTTAGTAAAGCAAAATGAGAGGTGAAGCATGTGTCTTCTGTAATGCAACAGTATGTTCTAAGTTGAAAAAACACATATATTTTGGTGTAGGAACCCGATCTGCATGGTTTCATAGACAATCTACAAGTCCAATAACTTTGGACTGGCATAAGATGTGCAATTTTACCCCTAAGTACTGAATAAAAGTTGTTCAAGAAGTCTGACAAGTAAGACGATGATCTATCTGTCTATATACACAAGAACAATAAGAAAAAAAAAAAAACAATAAACTTTCTTTCTAGGAAATACTGAGGGCTCTGAAGTCACTACACAGTTCTTGGTGTCTTGTGACAAAAAGACATTGTCATCAAGGGTGGAAAGAACCTTTTGAGATCATCCGGTTCCACCTCTGCCCAGTAAAAACCCCACTCAAGTAGGCTGAACTTTACAGCTTCCCTTGGTCCTACTGTTAAACCATCCTCAAAATAAACAAAGTTTTCTTATGTTTAAAAGGAATTTGTTGTATTTAAATCTCCGTCAATTGCTTCTTTTCCTGGCACTGCACTGTGTACAAATGACACACTATGTGACTGTAGCTACAGGAAAATGAAGGACAAAGCTCTTTTACAGATCACCGTGCAATGAAATACTGAAAACATCAAAATTGTCAGAGGTTAATTACTCACTTCTGCTTTTTTACGAGCTTCCATGGCTTTCATAAGCATCATATGTTGTCTCCTCCTCTCTCGTTCCTATTGAAGCAGATAAGATTAGAACAAAACTAATTCCACACATTAATATCAGTTAAAAAGTTGAGTGCAAGTTTAGCATTAATAGACAAGTCACAGTAAATACTAAATACAGAATGGCCAAGTCTGTGCATGTTTTAGTTCAGGTTTAGAAAGCAAAATACAAGAACAATCAAAAGCAAAAAGGTAAAGCAATGAACATGGAGACAGTGTAAAAAAAGAAGCATACAAATTTACTCATGGTCAGTTGTGATGCTGCTCCTTCATAAGCTGGCAGAACAAAAAGCATAATGGTTGGCTGGAACAGGTCAATTACCTTACATCTGCTATTTGGGAACTTGATATTTACTTCAATGGCCAATCAGCAGAAATTTTTAAACTGGTTGTTTTAAATATTGCAAATATTAACATTTTTATGATCAAGCAACAAATTAGTATGATGAATTTTTGCAGCTCCAGATCAGTTGTAAACAAGCTAATGGTGGCACATATACATACATGCACTGAATTTATTGATGCCTGTCCCTCAGTAAACTTTGTCAATTACTTCTAATACATTAAGAAGCTGCATTCTAGAGCAGTGTGTATGTTTTTTTCTTAAAAGCCTTAAAAGCTGTAGAGTAGATCTTAATGCCACTAAAAGCAAAGTAAATTGTATCACCTAGTTCACTGGGGCTACCATTATCAGCCTAATGTTTTACTTAACAATTACAGTGCTATGTTACACTGACAGCTAGTTTGTTCAGTACTTTACAAACTTGGAAGAGATACAACCCTGACTTCTAAAGCAAGTTAATCCAAATCACTGCTAAAGTCCTCTGGATACATTCCCAATGAATGGGACAATGTTTAGAAAATTGTTCATGTGACAACCTACTTATGTTTGCATTTGTTATTCCCTGATTTTATACAGTAGTCCAATGTGCGCTGGGACATCAACACAGATTACAGTTTAGAAAGTCATTCATAGATTGTCACATTCTATTTATGTTTGAGACATCTTTTTTTTCCTTAACAGACAAGACAAGCAGATGTATGCAATGCACTGCGCTGTAAAGCCATGCAGCAGTATGTAATATGACAGCAGCCAGTGCTACATTTTATGCATTGCTATGACAACCATATCACAACCAAATCACAATGCGGTGTTAGATGTACAAAAATAAACATACCCATACCATATCTAGTCTATGCCTCTCCAACTCCTGGTAGAAAGAGTTGGCACAGTATTATGAAACAGAAATCACAGAGTCATAAAACCATTTTAAAATCCCCCAAAAGACCCCAATACCAAAGCAAGCAACAAATCAAAGATGAAAGAAAAAATTTGCAGAAATCAAACCCAAAAATTTTTAAAGGGCATATTTTAAAGATTTTTATCCCCCATACTTTATAATTACTGGTTTATAATTGGCATTCTGCCCGTCTGTTCAACTAAATGCATACTCACCTGGTGCTTGAGAAGAACAGCTTGTTGCCTTCGCATCTCTTTTTCCTTGAACAAAAGAAACGTATTTAAGATATCCGAATGTACATCCCAATGCACACATTTTGGTATAATGGAATGGTACATCCCCAAAAAAATTTTATTTCATATATTAGCTACAGAAGAGTAATTGCATGTATTCTGAATTGGGAATTCAGTGTTAAAGTACACCAAGAACAAACATTAAAGCAGTAAGGGAAGTGCACATATGAACTATTTCTTCCAGAGTTTGCAGAAAAGTTGTAGAGGCTTCTATACACACAGCCTATCCAAGACTTCATTTGCTGGGAAACAGCAAAATATTTTGATACAGTGTGCTTGAAAGAATATTGTGAATGATGCTGCTATACAAGTATTTTAAGTAATGCAAACCAAATATCAAGGAAGAAAAACTTCAAGTAACAGCATACAAAAAATAGCATCTGTGTGGAAGCGTTTTTCTGTCTTTGTGTATGGCACGTACATGTACAAGATGGTGTATGTTACACATTTAAAAAACATAACATACATATTCTAACAAATGTATTCATATACCATTTCTATTCAGTTCCATACTCAGTGAATGACAGCTCCTGATTTTCCCTATTAATACGTTATTAAAAATAACTCACATTTGCAGCACATCTAAACTAACCTTTATTCGTTTTTCAGCCTCCAGTAATTTAGCATTTGCTGCTTCTTCTTTCTTCTTCTTTTTTGCCTGTGCACGCAAAATAGATCACTCAATAAGAACAACACAATTTGAAAATAATCTGTCTAGAAATAAATTACACCTTAAAGCATTCGAAGTGACATTATGTATTAAGAATACATTCCAAGCAAATTTTGGATAACAAGATTATTTATGCAGGAAGTAAGGAACTCGTCAGTATTTCCAAGATTTGGGTTTAAGTTAGGTTTCTTTATTTCTCCTCTTTTTTTTTTTTTTTTTTAAA